>JAOANR010000007.1:58773753-58945876 GCA_030278955.1 Hygrophila difformis | reverse complement strand
CAGATTTGTATAGATGCATTGGCAGGAGAATGCACTGTAAATATTCCTAAATACTCATGACTTAACTCAGGATTAATGTAATTCTATAAATGCATAACTTCCTACTCATAGCATATGATTTATTTATCATAACAGTCTATGACCCCCGAAAGTTCTCTTCTAGACTCATTAATTCTTAAGACAAAAGTGGATTTTTGAAACATTTTTTCGTTTTAAACAACAGGTACTGAATGTCCGAATGTCCAAATATTGAACAGGTTTGTTCATCATTATCCTGAGTAAATGATGGTTTGACAAACTAATATCCTTATCCAATCTCAATGTGCTTATGACTGTAATGACAATTAAATGATTATTAGTGGTGTGTTTATTATAGGAAAGCTGAAATACTCTGCTCAATCTGGGAAATATCCCAAAATACTTAGTATATAGAATAGTAATATATGTATAAGAAAATGCATGAGGGTTCTGAATCCTCTTAAGTAAAAATGCTAGGGTGCTAAAAAAATATAGAGTAAGAGCTAGACAGAATGTAGGGAGTTACTTCCCTTAAAAAGGATTTGAGAATTAAGTCTGCAAAATATATGTCTAAAATAACTCGCAGTAATTATCTTAGGGTTTAAAACTATTAACATTCTAGTTTTCCGCGCAATATATTTGAACATCGTGGAGGAGTTATTATTCATAGAATGTTCCCCAGATTCAAATAATACGGAGAATTAAAACTCCACGCAATAAGATTCTCAAGAACACGGCGAGGTCGTTCAACTCCCTTTTATAAGCTAGGTGGTATACGTATATAGCTAGAGGTTATTTGGCTTCCTTATGAAAAGGAACCAGTTCTGATGCTGCCTCAGAATGCTCCCTCGCTTTGTTCAAATAAACAAGGTGTGCGTTCTAAGAAAGCATTTTATAAAGTGTAAGAGTGAAGGTAAGGTTCCTCGCGTCATTCCTATGGTAGAATAAAGCGAGAAAAAGTTTATGCATGAAGGTAAATACTAAGTTTAAATGTTTCCAGAGATTCATCTCTCGATATTTACTTACGAAATGTGGTGAGACTCATCCCGAAGTAGCTTAGTTAGGCTCGCGAACTCAGGATTTTAGCTCTGAAAGATTATCAAGGTATATTTAACACTGTGTGGGTCTTTGAGAATATGGTGAGGATCGTTTTGTAAACTAACAGAAATGTTAATGGAATAAAAATCAAATTGAATTAACAACTGCTTAAAGTAATTTCTTTAATAGTTTTGCTAAGAACAATATCAAGCTGGGAAGATACAGATTCCAGAATTCTAATAAATGTGGATCTGAGAACAATTATGATCCAAAAAACAATAACATGAAAGAATCTGAAGATATGAATTGCAATTTTCTAAGAAATTCAGAATCAAGCAATCTGCCAAAGATTATATCATCTCTTCGCAAATTAAAGAACTAGAACAATAAACAGGGTTTCTAAATCTCTAAATGATTACGAATAACACAGATCGAGATTCTAAATTCTAATATGAAATTCATCCTGAATTCAACCATAGTTCTAACTAATTCAGTTGTTTAGCTTGAAAGGTTAAGATTCCAAAACAAAATGTGCGATCTAAAACATGATTTACCTTCATACAACAAGAAATGTAAACAGAAAAAGAAACGAATACACCTGGAAATCTGAAATTCATCAGAAAATGCGAATTTGATTCGATGAACACGAAGTAAACAAGATGAATCGATCGTCATTGGAACGGAATTGAAACACTTCCGATTGCAGAATTCTTCTCTCCAGGAGATTCTTAATCTAATCTATAAAGTGAAATTTAATCTAATCTAACAATACAAAAGCAAATCTGAAGAACATGAACAAGTAATCGCAAGAACAGAATTTGAATCTACCTACCCTACCTACGAAAACTGTAAAAGTGAATAGGAGAATTATGAGAGTGAAAATCTGAACTCCTCCAGTTGCCTTGAGCTAAACTCTAGGGCTCTATTTATAGATGTGTACAGAAATAACTGCCACCCGTCCTGAAGATAACTATCTTGCTCGCGGCTTAGTCAACTTACTCCCTCACCTAACGCCTTGTTCCGTTCTCTTCCTTCAGCTTATTCCAAATTTCTTCTTACACGATGTTAAATGATCATCGTGTAGGCTTTCTAGTCTTGAACATTTTCCTTGAGTTTATCCGGGTTTCACCCTACACTCCTCGCGATGTCTCTTTTCTTCACTCGCGATACAGGTGATCTTTTCCAGACTTTGCCCTTCTCTCCAGGTCTATTCCTCGCAATATTTCTTCTTCATTTTTTCTGCTGAATGACAAAGCGAGGATCAGTTCTGGCAAGAACATAGCGTGAAATACTTCTATTTATTTCCAACAATTTCAAGCTATTTCTTTGTATTTTAAACTCTTCTTCGGATGTTAATCTTTTCCTGATCCCATGCAATTCTGATAATGGCCAAAATTGTCCATTATTTCCAATCCATTTCCGTGTCTGAGACGGACATTTTGATCGTGATTCCATCTTATTTCAATAAGAAAGCAGTTGAATTTAACAGATTAATGCGAGTTTGTAAAAACATCAAGCCGGTAACAAAAAGACACAAAATATACAATTTTAAATTGTATTTGTGTTAGAAAAATCCAAAAACATGAAAAAAAAAGGAAAAAGAAAAGAAAAAGGAATGAAAAGATGGGCAAAAGAATAAGAGAGCCCACAAAAATCCAAAAAGATGGGAAAAAGATTGAAAAATCCCACAACTGAAAATTTGGTTAAGTGATTGAAGCACAATTCGAATTGTGAGCAATTCGAATTAATTCGAATTGCACAACAATTCGAATTGCTAAATAGAGCAAGAAATGGTTAAGTGTTGGAAGGGATGCAGAAGGCTAGTTCGAATTATTCGAGTTCGAATTAATTCGAATTAGGGAATGAAGAGAGAAGAAACCCAAAGGCAAGAAGAAGAGGCAATTCGAATTGTCCAAGTTCGAATTAATTCGAATTGGCACAAACAATTCGAACTGCCAACAGAGTGCAAGGAAGCCAAGCAGAAACCCTCATCCAATTCGAGAAATACCAATTCGAATTATCACAACAATTCGAATTGACTAATGAAGGCTACAATCCCAGCTCAAGGAAGAGATCTCACAGTTCGAATTAATTCGAATTGGTCGAGATAATTCGAACTTCACTCAACAATTCATTCAAATGAAGCTGTGGAGCATGGGCACAACATTGGTGGGCCTAGGGTTTTGAAGATTGTCTATAAAAGCAGACCTTCCACAACAGAATCAAGGATCAAGAATTTTTAACCAAAAGGCAGCTTGGGACAAAAAGAACAACAGGAGGTTCCACACCCCTTAAGGGTTAGGTAGGTAGTTTAGATTAGTTTAGTTTATTTTTCTTGCAAGTATTTTAATCCTTACATGCTTTAATCTTAGTTTAGTATAGAAGCAGTTTGTGTAACCCTTAGAGTAGCCATTTTCCATATGTCTACATGCTTTCTAGTTAGAATAAACCCTACCTTCAAGCTAATGATGGTGTTGGGTTCTTATTTTGCTTTCAAGTGTCAATACAAGAAAAATTTCCAGAAATGGTGTTATTCATGTGTTTTGGCACTCTTTAATGCTTTCCCTATAAATAAATGCTTAGTGTGTTTGTTTGTTTCAACTAGGTTACATTTATTATGTCCTAGTTGACATTCAAACTTAATAAATGCATGTTTGTGGGTTTTTGGCTTGATTTAGTGCCTTAGAGCTTCAAATAAGTGTTCTTAGGTTTTAGATGTTTTTAATGTCTGTGTTTAGTTGTATTTTAATTTTATTCTTCCTGCCTTAATCTTATTTCGTGCTTCCTTAGATAACTTCTGTGTTCTTAGTTTACCCATGTAGTTCTTAGATAACTAGATGTTTTAGGCTCTTTGATCTCTGATTTCTTGTTTGTAGAAATAGGGTTTGAATCTGGCCAATACCCACTAGACATGTATTTGTTTATTTCTTGAAAATCTCACTAGGGTGGCTGTGAAATGACACTGATGTGAGATGAGGGATTTAGTAAATCTAAACCCATCATTACAGTACAGTGTTCACCTAACCCATACTAGTGAGAACAAAAATTGTTGTTGTCTGAAAATATGTGATTCGAATTGAGGCAATTCGAATTAATTCGAATTGCCAAGGGAAATTCGAATTGCATATCCAAACTATTCTCTTCATGTGGTTTTCAACCAATTCGAATTATGTCATTCGAGTTAATTCGAACTGCCCAACAATTCGAATTGGGTTAAAACCACATTGTATCCATTGCCACCCATTCATGCCTTAGTTTATTTTCCATCCTTCACCAATTCGAATTGTTGCAATTCGAATTAATTCGAATTGCTGTATAATTCGAACTCACACTCCCTTTGAGGTAAATGCCTTAGTCAATTTGAGCAAGAAAGGGACTTCACCAATTCGAATTGTCCAATTCGAATTAATTCGAATTGGCCAATAATTCGAATTGGATGATGCTCCAATTTCTAGCAATGATCAATTGAGTAAGTAATACTTCATCCTTCATGCATGCTCAATTCGAATTACCCCAATAATTCGAATTGAACTATCCTTTTATTTTGAAAATTCCAAAAATATTTTCTTTCATGATTTGTGTAAGTTGCATGGGTGTATTGGGCCTAGGCCCAACTCATCTAATTTCTGTCCATTACACATTTCAACCCTCTAGTGTCTACCTAGTGTGTGCTTAACAACCACACAATACCAAAAATATTTTTCTTACTTTTATGTTTTTCTCTTTCATTGTGTGTATGAACGGATAATGAGAAACACCACAGATTAATGTTGGTGAAAGGTCCCTTCACAGAGATATCGACTAACCCGTCTTCTGTGTGTCAATTATTATCTGTTATTTTGCATGATCTGGTTAGTGGTTGGTGGAAGCTTCGGCGAGCGTTCTCTTCACCAAGAGTTTCGATTAGTCACTCAGCCAATTCCTAATCAGATACAGTTTTAATTTTCTTTATCTTAATTTCTCAACCTGAATTCAAGTTGCAATAGTATCAACTGATGTCGACCAACATCAGTTGAGAAATATTACAGCGAGAAATATGCGGGTCTTTCTTCCACTCACAGACAAAAGAAAACTAAATGACGGCGGTCACTGTTGTTTGGAATTCTTTCTGTCTAAAAATCATTCATCTTGGATAATTGGGAACCGGACAGCAGATGTTTGCAGTCCGGAAAACCCCAACTATCTCTGGCACTCTTTTTAGCCGATTTCTTCTCATCTCAGGCTAATCCATCTTGTGTATCGCATTCTGTCTAACCCCACCATATATTTTGGGGTGTTTTATTTTCCTTTTCATATACTTGTATGCATGATAATATTATGTAGATGTTCTGGTCTTATTGCTATTTTGGGGATCCTTCCCCTTGGACACAGAAGTCTTGATGTAAATCAGATGCCGCATAATAAATTTCCAATAAAAACTCCTTTGTAAAATCCGGATCTGAGTAAGGGATAAATTCAACAGTTATGACTAATTCATATTCCACTGGGGGTTGATTTTGAGAGCTTAGAAGCAGAGTCAGCGATTAGGTCTCGTCTAGACTGAAAGGATCTGTGTTTTAATTGAGAGTTTAGTACCTGTTTAGGGAATGATTTTCAAATATTCATTTGCTTCTCAAAACTGCTGTGTGTTGGAAATCTGATATTAGAGATTGCATTAAGTCAATATCCACTTGGGTATAGATGAGATGTGATAAATAATACTAGAGGAACAACATATAGGCCTTGGTGAATTTATAAGGTAAGGTCGAGTATTCCTTCGACTACTATCTTCTTCTGCCAAAGTCTAGAATTGAGTCTTGAGTGAGTACATCCGGAATAGGTTCATTTATGGATCTGTTTCATTTAGTTTGTATCTCATAACTACCCAGATGTTGTAAGCCCTGTGGTTTATTGATATCTCGGGGGTTCTTGATCTGCATCTGGTCACCAAGACCAGGGGCTCTTTCATACTAACGGAAAGTGTCAGCTTCCCTGGTAAACAAAGAGAAATGTGCCCAAAAAGCTAATGTGGTCACATATGAAGAAGCAGATTCAAGAACTGCTTCAAAGGAACCTTTGTCGGACACCGATAAAAATGTTGAACAAGAGGAAAGTCACATTTCCGAAAGTCCAAGTCAACCCACTGCCTCTGGGGTAAAAGAGGAAGAAATTAACCTTAGGCCAATGACAGGCACCTCTAAGGTTAATTCACACGAGAAAGTCCTATCTACAGCCTGGCTGGACTACCTAGGAAAATGGGAACAGCTGGTTTCCAAAACGGGAATTAACCCGAGCAAAACAGTAATCGAGACATCCGGAAGATACAACAGGGTCTGGATGCTCGAAAGATCAAAGCCAGAAGTGGCTCGAAAGTGGTACCACTTTAGAGCATTAGCATCTGTCCATACTACATCGCCAGGGTTTCTGGAAATCGAAAAACTTTCGGGATGGATACGTAGCACGCTGCATGAATCATGGCAAAACAACCCGACCTGCAAAGAAGAGATATTCTGGAGCTTAAGTTCATTTCAGCGACACCATAAATGGTAAGGAAAGGTTCTTATTCGGTCTTTCATTTTATTAAATTACAAAGTCCTGATATGATTGCTTTCAACAGAGTTAAGTCTATAGATTCGAAGGCATCAATGGTATCTTCAATCAGCGAAGATGAAATCTCCACCAGACGAGCATGAGGATTCTGGGTCTGTCTCACCGAGATGGAAAAAGTTAAATATATGTTTAAAATATTCTCAAACAATTTAAATGGATCGTTCCTAGTTAACTCTTTAACAGGGAAGAGCACAGAGTTTGCGGAAACCTCTTTCGAAAAGAAGAGGTTACTCATCTGGGAAAACAAGTTGCCAGAAACCGAATCCACCAGCAAGAAGGTATGCAACATGATGCATGTTGGCCAATGGGATAACCACATATGACCATATTGTGAAGAACAGGAAAAACCCCTATTCGGTATAAAGATCCGGGTAACCCAGAAAAAATCCGGACCCGAACAGGACAAAGGGAAGAAACGACCAGAAAACATTCACAAGCCAAAGTAAGATTAGCTTAATGTAAAAGAAAAAGAGGTGTCGACAACACCCATAACTAAAAGCCGACAAAGAAGGGTAGAGTAGTTGGCAGTAAGTGGCCGACAAGAGAAGGTGGAGAGTTGACAAAGAAGCCACCTAACGCAATAATTCTAAAAGGACAATAATGTAGCCAGTGGAAATTAAGGCCAAGTGACGAACGCAGTGACGTCACAAGGATTTAGAGGAAGATAGGAATCCGCGATTGAAGTCCGCAAGCGCCTATAAATAAAGAAGTTTAAAGCAGATGGAGGGCATCGAAAAATCCTCCCAACTCTTCAAAACATTTGTAATATTTTCTTTCTGCAAAATTTCCTTTCTGTGTTTGTAATAGTATGGGGAGCATCTCCAAGAGTCTTGCTTCCTCCATGAGGAGCTAAGTATTTGTCTTCTCCATCAAATCGCTGGGTAATCTCATCCATTTACATGAGAACTTTCCCAGGAATGAGAAAGTGTCCGATGTCAGCTTTTACGAAACTATAAGTAATTTCCTGCAAAGGGAGGCGGGAATGACAAGGTTTATCATCTTGGTTTCATAAAATGTTATAGTACTTTTTCCATCATTATATATAGCTTTATGGGAAATTATATTTGAATAATATTTATAATATTTCTTCAATAAAATCCAGGCTTCCAGTATTCCAAATATTCCGATAATATAGTTAAAAACCTTTACCCATATCTTGTTATGCCCTAAAGTAGGAAACGAAAATAGGGTTGTCATGTTTGTTGCTGAAGGAGCCAAGAATCGGTGAACCATCGGTCGCGGCTGCGTGGTTAGTGGAAGTACGTAAAATCCCGGAGCTTAGGAAACCCGACAGCAAGACGGTCAAATCCAAGGTATGAAGTTTAATGTTTAATTTAATTATCGAAAGCATGATGGGCTTTAATAAAAAAAATTAAGATGGGGGTCAAAGTGTAATAGAACAAAAGTTGAAGTCAATTGATGGGGTCAAAAGTATAATTAGGCAAAAGTTGGTAGGGTCAAGTATAATTTTAAAAAGTCTGAATGGCAAAAAATTGAACAAAGATGGTTTGTTATGGCCTAAAATTCATAATCCAATTAGTCATGGCCTAAACCTGAAAGGCCTCCTTCTGATGGCCCATTTTGATAATTATCTCTTTTAATTTTACTCTAAAAAATTTTATTTAATAAAAACCATTGACATTATTTAAATTTGTATACAGAAAAAAACTAAACTAAATTTGTTTATCTCCTGTAAATTACAGTGAACGTTTATCATACAATGTTTATTTTCTGAAGATTTTGGGTAGGAAAATTTTACTTTGCACATTTATCGGATGGTCTCTTTTTTATCATTGATTTTTTCTCATTTTTACTCAATAATGTATTGTCGAAAAATGGGCATGACGAAATTAAATTTATATAATACTCCCTCCGTCCTAGCTATCTTGTCTGATTTAAATTTTTTTACACTGTAGCTTTGACTCAATTTTATTGTAGGTATACATTCGAAATAAAATAGTCAAGTTGGGTATTGTTAGAATCGTATGATCATATTATTTTATAATATATATTTTATATAATTTCCAGTTGTATTAATTTTGAGATATTAACGGTTGAAAACGTGCATTGGATTGTGTGCAGTAATCAAAGAAGACAAGTTAAATGGGACGAATGAGTAAAATATTTGAATTTTAAAATATTATGTTATTTCTTTTAAATAAAAAAGATAAACATTACTTCTCGCGAATTGCGCGAGCGGATATGCTAGTTGGAATAAAAACTCAAGTGGTCCCATGAGTTTCACCCTAATTATCCAAAATGATATAAAAAATTTTAGTTATCCAAAATGGTCCTATAACTTTCACACTTAAGCCAAAATAGTCCTATAATACTTTAGAATTTTATTCGAAGTCCCTAAAATTTTTAATTGTTAAGTTTTACCCTTTAAAATTTTGACTTTGTATAATTTGGTCCTCAATAGTACATATTTCTAACTTGATAACATAGATTTGTTTAAAATTGGTAGTAGATATTTATTTAATTTTTAAAAGTATGATGGGCCATTTAAATAAATCTATATGTTGACTGGGGTCAAATGATAATTAATAAAAATAAAAGATATGGGATCAAACTTTGGGGTCAAATAATAATTAATAAATGGTATCTTGATTGGGGTCAAAAAATAATATTCCCTCCGTCCCACTAATTATGTCTCACTTTCATTTGGTCCATCCCAATACTAATGTAACATTTTCTTTTTTAGAAAATTTTTACTTCATCAACATCAATATATTAAAATATCACATCAACTAGTTACTTCACTTTTTCTTAATTCAAATAAACATTACATCAACTAATTACTCTACTTTAACACAATAACTTATTATACCTAAAATACAATGCCCAAAAGTTTTGGAACGGTATTACCGGGACGGAGGGAGTAAAAGAATATGGTATCAAAATATTAGAAAATGAGCATGATATGTGCTATGTTTTATGGATACATATTTCAACTCTATATTTTTATTGATATTGATAAAAATGGCTTGAATTTGACTAATTTTGTGAAATGTGTGAATTTGTAGAGAAGGTGGATTTTCATACTTGGACAGCTCATTTTCAAGTGTTAGGCGTGCCCATGCCTAAGGTCCGGTTCGCAACTGTGGAGCCCATCTAAAAGTTTCTGAAATTGCAAATAAATCCCTGGGGCATTAAATTAAAGATTTGAAGAGTTTGGGCATTATTTGGCAAAGGGATTTAATTCTTATATCTTGGAGAGAAAGAAACAAAAGATTTGGCAGATTGGGAAGAGGGAGAACACGATCAAACGTGGGAGAGAAAGAATCGGTCCTGGGGAGCAATATAAGAAACGACTTCACCATACCAGATTCCAGGCACAGACAGACAGATTTCGGACACCAGAGCATTCCAGATTTTCCATACAACTCCACTCCAATACGCATCATTCTTCCAGCAAGTGCTCCACAATTTTCATCAAACTTCATTCAATTCATTTACCGAACAGCAGCCACATTTGGAGGCACTAGTAGTTGCGAACCTGGACAGAAATAGCAAAGTTTAGACAATCAAATAGCAGCAGCGAATCTGGACAGCGGAGCAGCCGGGCAACGAAATTGTGGACCAATCTTTTGACAACAAGCGTTCCTGGAGGGGATATTTTGGTCCGGTGAAATCTCAATCTAATTTCTGAATTTGTTGGAAAATGTTGAGTCCTTGTTTTGTTGGAATTATAATGAGTTGTGAGTAGAATATTTTGTCTAGTTTGGGATTGAATTAATTTTGGGATATTGAATTGTGAAACTTTGATTTGGGTTAATTTGACTGTTCATTTGTTATGGGTATTTCCAATCTCTCTATGTTGCAAGGTTAGAATTCTAGAATTAATATTTGTGGCCACATGTTAATTTGTGAATTCATTGCTATATTGAGTTTCTTCATCCGTAATTGTGTTGAAACTCGATTGGAGTAGTAAACTAGAGGAGAAACCTCTAGGGGAAATTGGAATCAATATTGAACATGTCCTCGTAGGAATTTTGTTATATTGAATTGGGCTTTTCTTGTGTGTAATGCTATTGAATTTGTAAATCCTATGGTCGTACCTAGGGTTCTCTTTCAATTAGGGAATTAGCTAATGGCCGTACCTTGGCTAACGATAAAGTATGGAAAAGTTGATTGTGAACGCGTGTTGAGCAATTATAACCAATTTATCCATTGAATGAATGAACATTGTTTTTGGTTGATGATCGATTCTTATGTCCCAAATGAAAATTCATGCCCAAGCTAGATACTTTGATTATTGGAAGTTTGGAATTTTGTCTTGCATTATTAGTTTAGATTGATTTTATTTCTTTTTATTAGGATTAGTTGATATAGAAAAATCCCCCCTCTTTATATCTATATATATTTTATAAATAATCAATTTATTAAATCCTTGTTTGCATCCCTTGGGAGACGACCCTACTCACCATATATTACATTTATTTGTGTTTTTGTGGCGTAGGACTAATATTTATTTTGCAGCTTTGCGACGAGCTAGCAATTTTTGGCGCCGTTGCCGGGGACGCCAATAAGGATTTGGATACTTTGGTTATTTTATTTATTCTATTTTATTATATATTATTATTTATTTCTGTTTACTAGTTTATGCCTCGAACAGAAAGTGGTGCTGAACAAAATTTTGATCCTGAAATTAAAAAGACTGCACGTCGTTTGAGGAAAGAAGCTAGGAAGCTAAGGAGAGCAGAAAAAACAGCCGTTCTATCACCATTGATTAGCTTGGCAGTGCAAATTGCAGAGGATTCTAGCTCGTCGGATTCTGAGGATAGCAAGGAGCTAGAGGAAAAGGCTAATATTCCACAGACACAAATGGCTCAACAAATGACATTAAGGGAGCTAGCAGCTCCTGATTTGGCTCAACATCCTTTGTGTATCACTTTTCCTACTGTAGCCGAAAATGCGGCATCTGTGCTTAAAACTGGACTGATACATTTATTACCTTCTTTCCATGGTCTTTCAGGTGAGGAACCGCATAAGCATTTGCAGGAGTTCGATGTGGTATGTACCAGTATGAAACCTGCTGGAGTCACTGAAGACCAGATCAAGCTGAGGGCTTTCCCCTTTTCACTGAAGGATGCTGCGAAGGACTGGCTCTTCAACCTTCCAGCCGGGAGTATTACTACGTGGAATGTCATGAAGCGCAGATTCTTGGAGAAGTCTTTTCCTGAATCTCGAGCTGCCAACATGTGCAAAGAAATATGTGGAATCAAGCAGGCAACAGGGGAGTCCTTATATGAATACTGGGATAGATTTAATAAACTCATTACTAGGTGTCCTCAACACCAAATCTCTCAACAATTACTAATCCAGTATTTTTATGAAGGGCTAACTGCTATGGATAGGATGATCGTTGATGCTGCGAGTGGTGGTGCACTGATGAACAAAACTCCAGCGGAGGCATGGCAACTGTTGAATGATATGGCCATGAATTCTCAACAATTTAGGCTACGAGAGACTGTGGCAGTGAAAGAGGCCACCAAGGTAAATTCATTAAAACAACAACTCACTGAGCTAACCTCTTTTGTCCGAAAACTTGCTGTAGGTACTGTTCCTGTTAAGGCATGTGGCATCTGCTCCAACCCTGAGCACCCTACTGATGCTTGTCCTACATTGAGGGATGTGGTTTCTGTCAATGCTGCTAATTTTGTGCCACAAAGGACCTATGATCCATATTCCAACACCTACAATCCGGGGTGGCGTGATCACCCGAATCTGAGGTATGGAAATCAGCAAGTTAGCTATCCACAGCAACCGCCACCCGGTTTCCAACCCAATTCACAGCCTCAATAACAACAGCAGCCACCTCACACCCCTGCTCCAGGTAGTTCCTTGCAAGACATGGTTAAATCTATTGCTTCAAGCGTTTTGCAATTCCAGCAGGAAACTAGGGCGAGTGTGAAGAACCTGGAGGATCAAATGGCTCAAGTTATGGCTGAGCTTCGAGAGTCTGGAGAGCGTGAGAAAGGAAAGTTACCTGCACAAACTAGCATGAACCCATGTAATGTTAGTGCCATAACGTTGAGAAGTGGCAAGGAGTTAGAAGGTCCAAGGGTTATCAATTATAAGGATAAAGCCGATGAAGAAATTGAAAAGGAGATAGAGGAAGAAGCGAAAAACTCATCTAAGGTAGTTTTGAATTCTCCAGTTCAATCATATTCTAACCCGGCCCCTTTTCCTCACAGGTTGGCGAAACCGAAAAAAGGGGACAAGGACAAAGAGATGATAGAAATATTCAAGAAAGTGGATTTGAGCATTCCTCTACTTGATGCAATAAAGCATGTGCCTCGCTATGCCAAGTTCTTAAAAGATTTATGTACCAACAAGAAACGATTGCGAGGGGATGAGAAGATCTTAGCTGGGGAGAGTGTTTCAGTAGTACTCCAACGCAAATTACCTCCAAAATTTGGAGATCCTGGTATGTTTGCAATACCATGTAAGATAGGTAAGTTAAATATTGAGAAGGCCATGTTAGATTTAGGAGCAGCTATTAATGTCATGCCTAAATCTATATATAATTCACTGAACATTGGGCCGTTGAAAGAAACTGGAATAATCATTCAACTAGCTGATAGGACAAATGCATATCCTGAAGGCATGGTGGAAGATGTCCTAGTGCAAGTAAATGATTTAATTTTTCCTGTTGATTTCTATGTGGTGGATATGAATGATGAAAGTTGTCGAAATCCTTCACCCATCATACTTGGTAGGCTATTTATGTATACTGCCAGAACAAAAATTGATGTGGAGAATGGGACATTGACTATGGAATTTGATGGTGTCAAGGTTAAGTTCAATATTTTTGCAAATGCAAATCATGTGGAACCTTACTCTGTGTGTAGTATTGATGTTGTTCTTAACCAACATGTGCATGAAGTGTGGAATGAGTTGCAAGGGAATGCCATGGTGTACAAGGAAGATCCACCATTTTTAAAAGAAAAGGGGGAGAAATTTTGCGAATCTTATTCATTATTTGATCGAGGTAAGAGTTGTTCTTGTGGGGGTTGTCAATTTGCTAAATCTAAAAATGACTCTTTTGAAGAATTGGAAACCCCAAGTTCTGCCTTGGACAAGGAGGTTGTAAATGGCTTCCAACTTAAGCCATATTACAAAGGATTTGAGAAGAAAAGATGTGGAGTTTATGACTCCAAGAAATCCCAATGGTGGAAATTTTAAGTTGAAAGATTGAAACCATGTCTAGCCAAAGACTTAAAAGAAAGGCACTTCTTGGGGGAGGCAACCCAAGCATTTCATTTCAATTTCATTAGTTTAGTTGAGTTTTTAAGTCTTAGAATGAGTCTAATAAAGTTTTCCTTGGTTTGGGATTTTGTTTGATGGTTTCAGAAAATTTTGAAGTTGCAGAGCAGAATTTGGTGTTGTGTGTGGGCATTCCTAAGGGTGAATATTAAACAGGAATGTGGAAGAGATTCTCAGGCAGACTAATAATTGACCTTTAGTGTGGGCACCCAAGAGGAGGAATTGGACTGCTGTACTGAAGGAAAAACAAAAAAAAGGGAAAAAATCCAGTAGAACTGAAAGCCTTGGGCGTGGGCACGCCTAAGGAAGCAAAACAGACTGGAAGTTTGTGGATGGAAAGAAAAATAATCAGTCCAACTTTGAGTCTTCAGCATGGGCAGGCCTGAGAAAAAAAAAATAGATTGCCAGTTGAATCGAATCTAGGGCAAAATTTGGTTCCCAATTTCTCTTCAATTAAGCCCAGACTTCCCTCATCACCAAATTCCCAACTTCCCGTCTCCTCTCCTACATGCCCTCTTCCACGCCAAACCACCGCCCATGCCTCGTCGTCGTCCGCCGCCTTGCCCAGCCGCCGTCCGCCCCATGCCTCATCCAACTGACACATGTCAACAGATAGCTACCGAAAGCTGTAATTATGCTGGGAACTACCAAAATCTCCATCCCAACCTCTCTTATTCCAACAACAATGCACTTAACGCGCATTTGTTGCAGCCAAACCAGCCCAACCAGTTCCAAAACCCACAGCAAAACTTCAGACCTCAGAACCAAGGATTCGTCCAGCAAAGAGTGCAGAACTTCCAAAATCAGAATCAGAATTTCCAACCTCAAATCCAACAAAGGCCTAATCAGAACCAAGGCCAGAATTTCCAGAATTTCCAGCCCCAACCTGATCAGAATCAGCAATATAACCAAAGGCCACCATCTCGTTTGGAGAACCTGATGACTGAATTTATAGCCAACCAGAAGGATATAAATCAGCAACTGCAGTCATCAATCAAGAATGTGGAGACGCAAGTCACCCAATTGGCCAAGGAACTACAGAACAGGGGGAAAGGAACACTTCCAAGCAGTACTGAAGCTAACCCGCAGTGTAAAGCAATCACATTGCGGGGAGGAAAGACTCTGAAAGGAATTGTTGGACATGGAAAAGAGACGGCCGAGGAGGAAAAGGATCTAGTGGAGGATGAAAAAGGAAGTGAAAGGATCGAAGGAGGAGATGGTATTGGATTGGACAAGGACGAACCAGAAACAGCTATTCCGCAGGTTGAAGCTGCAAAGGGAGCTGAAAAGGGTAGGGGTGAAGGTAAAATTTCCTTCTCTTTACCACCAAAAACAAATAATAATAAGTACATGCCAAGGGTACCATACCCGGCACGTCTTAATAATAAGGAGCAAGATGAAAAATTTAAAAAGTTTTTAGAAAGACTGAAAGCTGTCGAGATCACTATTCCATTGGTGAAATGATTTCAGAAATGCCCGTCTATGCTAAATTTCTTAAAGAAATGATTTCAGGGAGGAGAAAAGCTGAGCAGGAGGAAGTAGTGATTTTGAACAGTAGCTGCAGTGCCATTATCCAAAGAGTGCTACCGGAGAAGAAGGAAGATCCAGGATGCATTACATTGCCGATCCATATCGGGCAAACTAATGTTGGAAAAGGGTTGTGCGATCTAGGATCGAGCATCAACGTTATGCCACTTGCCATGGTGAAACGTCTTCACTTGGGAACGATTGAACCGGTTACAATGAAGCTACAGCTGGCAGACCGATCAATTACCCATCCAATCGGAATCCTGAAGGACGTAATTGTCAAGACGGGAGGGACTCTCTTCCCCGTCGACTTCATTATTTTGGATATAGAGGAGGATTACGAGATGCCACTGATCTTAGGCCGCCCCTTTCTCTCAACCGGCGGTGCACTTATAGACGCTCGATCAAATCAAATCAAGCTCCGAGTCGGAGAAGAAGAATTGGATTTCAACATGGAAAAGCTGCAGAAGTTCCCGTCTGAGGGATCTTGTTCCACTTTTGATGTAATAGATAGTAGGAGTGAGGATGAGAGCATAGACTCTGTGACTGATGAGCCAAGCAAAGTTTCAAAACAGGTACTGAAGCCTGAAGGTGCAGAGCAACCAAGGAGCTGCAACGCTGTCCACTTCGAGGATCCTATCTCTGGAGACCTTGAAGAATTCGATGGAGTTGAGTTCATCCCGGAGGAAGAGGAAAGCACTGCTGAAGAGAAAATGGATCCTGTACTGACACAGGATCCTGAAGGTAAATCTGATCTCTCTCTCCCACCCATTTCTCGCAAATTGCTGCCTTCCGTTGAATGCCCACCAGAGCTTGAACTTAAAATACTTCCGGATCATCTTAAGTACGTTTTTCTCGCTGAACATAAAAGATTACCGGTGATTGTGTCAGCCAAGCTGACACAAGAACAAGAAAAAGCTCTGGTAGACATTCTAAAGAAATATGTACATGCAAATGGATGGACCATTTCTGATATAAAAGGAATAAGCCCCTCTGTTTGCATGCACAGAATTTTAATGGAAGAGGAGTATAAGCCCTCAAGGCAACCACAAAGGCGTCTGAACCCCCATATGCAGGAAGTGGTAAGGAAAGAAGTTATCAAGCTCTTAGATGCTGGTATCATCTATCCTATCTCTGATAGCAAATGGGTTAGCCCAGTACAGGTCGTACCAAAACGTGGGGGGATCTGTGTAACAACTAATGAGCAAGGAGAAGAAGTGGCGACGCGTCCAGTGACCGGTTGGAGAGTTTGCATCGACTACTGGAAGCTCAATACCGCTACCAGGAAGGACCATTTCCCCTTGCCATTCATTGAACAGATGCTGGAGAGGTTGGCCGGAAGGGAGTACTACTGCTTTTTGGATGGGTATTCTGGCTATAATCAGATTGTAATAGCTAGCGAGGATCACGACAAGACCACATTCACGTGTCCCTATGGAACTTTTGCATACAGGCGCATGCCTTTTGGACTTTGTAATGCGCCTGCCACATTTCAACGTTGCATGATGTCAATTTTCTCAGAATTTATCGAAAAATGCATTGAAGTTTTCATGGATGACTTCTCTGTGTATGGAGATACTTTTGATGAATGTTTGACTAATCTTGCACAAATTTTGAAAAGATGTGAGGACACCAACCTAGTTTTGAACTGGGAGAAGTGCCATTTCATGGTCACCGAAGGAATAGTGTTGGGTCACCGCATCTCGCGCGCAGCTATCGAAGTCGACAGAGCTAAGGTTTCCGTCATCTCAAACCTCCCATTGCCTAATTAAATAAAAGCAGTTAAGAGTTTCTTAGGGCATGCCGGTTTCTACCGGAGATTCATAAAAGACTTTTCAAAAATTGCCAAGCCGCTCACTAACTTGCTTTGTAAAGAAAACCCTTTTGTAATAAATGAAGCGTGTGTTCAAGCCTTTGACACGCTCAAAGAAATGTTGATTTCTGCTCCAATAGTACAACCACCCGATTGGTCAATGCCTTTCGAGGTAATGTGTGATGCAAGTGATCTCGCCGTGGGTGCAGTTCTAGGGCAACATAAGGAAGGAAAGCATTGCGTAATTCATTACGCAAGTCATGCCCTGAATGAGGCCCAAATTAACTACACCACTACGGAGAAGGAGATGTATGCTGTGGTTTTTGCGTTTGACAAATTCAGACAATACCTCATTGGTACGAAAACCACAGTGTACACAGATCACTCTGCACTGAGATACTTGTTTAGCAAACAAGACGCCAAACCTCGATTAATCAGGTGGGTACTTTTGCTGCAAGAATTCAACATTATAATAAAAGATAGAAAAGGTAGAGACAATGGTGCTGCTGACCATTTGTCTCGACTAGAAAATGATAAAAATGAGCTAGCCGTAAATGAGAATTTTCCGGACGAGCAACTGTTCGCCTTGCATCTTCATGATCAAGCTTGCCCGTGGTTTTCCGATATTGCTAACTTTTTAGCATGCGGAATAACCCCACCATTTCAAAGCAGAGGCCACAAAGCGAGGTTCAACCGAGATGTAGTCAACTACTTCTGGGAAGACCCTTACCTCTTCAAGCATTGTGCAGATTCGATTATTAGACGATGTGTAACTGAGCACGAGGCTTATCAAATCGCTAAGAAATGCCATGAATCGGAATATGGAGGTCACCATGGCCCCACTCGAACAGCTCATAAAGTACTCGAGTGCGGTTTTTATTGGCCTACCATTTACGAGGATTGCAAAGCATTTGTTAAAGCTTGCGACAGATGCCAAAGACTAGGGAATATCTCCAAGAGGGATGAGATGCCTCAACAAGGAATTCTCACTCTCGAGATTTTCGATGTGTGGGGCATTGACTTCATGGGACCATTTCCGACATCTGATGGGAACCATTACATCTTGGTAGCTGTCGATTACGTTTCCAAGTGGGTTGAGGCCGCTGCACTGCCAACCAATGATGGCAACCAGGTCGTCAAATTTTTGAAAAATAACATTTTCAATAGATTTGGTGTACCCAGGGTGATCATATCAGATGGAGGAACCCATTTTGTTAATAAAGCATTTGCAAATCTTATGAGCAAAAATGGGATTCTCCACAAGATCGGCACGCCTTACCATCCCCAAACCAGTGGTCAAGTCGAGGTCTCAAACCGCGAAATCAAACACATACTCGAGGCCACTGTGGGGACAACTCGCAAAGATTGGTCACGTGAGCTCAATGATGCTTTATGGGCATACCGCACTGCATTCAAGACTCCCATTGGGATGTCTCCTTACAGACTCATCTTCGGAAAAGCCTGTCATTTGCCCGTAGAACTAGAGCATAAGGCTTACTGGGCCGTACGAATGCTCAATTTTGACCCCCTAGTTGCTCAGAGTAAGCGCAAGTTGGACCTCAATGAAATTGAGGAAATACGTGCGCAAGCTTATGAAAGCTCGAGGATTTATAAAGAGCGGACCCAGAAGTTACATGATCGTCGTATTAAATCTAAACACTTCTATATTGGCCAGAAGGTCTTGTTATTTAATTCTAGGTTGAAGCTATTCCCCGGAAAGCTTAAATCCAGATGGGAAGGGCCATACGAAGTGATGCACGTGTTTGAAAGTGGAGCTGTCAGGATCCGAACTGACAAGGGAGAGCTGGTGGTGAATGGACACAGACTGAAGGAGTATCTTGGGCAGTTCGACCCCGAAAAAGAAGCTCAGATGACAACAGAACCGGCTTATGTTCAATAAATATTATACATATATTTACTTACTTATTTATTACTTTCTTCATTTATTTTATTGGGACAAAGTATCCAAAAATCAAGTGAACATTTAGAGTACTAAGACTCTAAATGTGAGGATGTTGATATTTGGAGAAAACCTAATACCTTTTCATAATTGTTTTGCAGGAATTCGAGGAACCAACAAAAAGAAAGATAAAGCTTCCAAAAAACCAGGTTCCCGGTTGGGGTAACATTATATTTAATGGAGGTTAATTTTGGAATTTAGAGAAATCTAAAATCCAGAATACATTCATAAAATAAAATTGTTAACCCAACCTAATTTATGCAAGCAATTTGTTTTAGATTCTCATTCGGTGTAGATTTGTCAGCTTTTGAGTTCATTTAATTTTTGGAAAATCTAAAAATTTTCCTAAGTCTTGAATGTGGTATACTTCCCATTTCAAGGAAATTCGAATTAATTCGAATTGCTTGGAACATACCACATAAGACATTTTGCCTTGGAATTTTTCACTCTCGGTTCTGTTAATTCGAGTTATTCTAGCAATTCGAATTAATTCGAATTGCCATAAAAATTCGAATTGGCAACCAAGGCAAACAATTTTCGGATTTATATAGGCCAAGTAGTGCAATTCGAATTATAAGGCAATTCGAATTAATTCGAATTGCCTAACTAATTCGAATTGGCAGGCACAAGGCATTTTCCTCAGCAAGTGAGCAATTCGAGTTATTCTAGCAATTCGAATTAATTCGAATTGCTTGAATAATTCGAATTAGCTCATTTCAGCCTTGTACAGATTTTGCCCACATTCTCAAGTTCGAATTATGAACCAATTCGAATTAATTCGAATTGATCTCAGTAATTCGAACTTGTCTGGTTTCTCTGTTTTTCAAGCCAATTCGAATTAATTCGAATTGGCCTGAATAACTCGCATCTCTCACAGGAAGTATCAATTCGAATTAATTCGAATTGATGCAATAATTCGAACTCCCCTTCCAAATCCTTTATATATCCGTGTTCCCCCCCCCCCCCCCCCACTTCCATCACTTTCACTTTTCACATTTCCAAAACACCCGTGTTTTCTCTCTCGCAAACCCTTCCCCCTCGCGAAAACCAGTCGCTTATTTCAAGCTTTCCTCCGACCAAATCACTCGGAAATGGCTTCTTCTTCGTCTAATCCAAGTGGGAGCAGGGGGTAAGTGTTTCTTTTCCATTTTCGCACTCGGTTTTCGCAGTTTTTTGTTTGTCTCTTCGTATTCCTTGCGAAATCGAGGTTGGGGAGGGAATGTGTTTCATTTTTCATGATGGGGATGGTCGGAATGTGCCCGGAATGTGTTAGGTTGTTCGGGAATAAGGATAAAACCACTAGGGCAGAACCTAAATTTTTTAGGGCTTTTTGTGAAACTGCCATTGATGGAGTCGAGTGTTTCTGTGAAGGGAAATTCTATTATTTTGAAAATGAGGGTCTCAAAACCCTTAAAGATTTGATTTTTGTTCATATTGCAGTATTGTTGTTCCATTTGTGTCTTTGTGTGTATTTGTGTTATCTGTATTTGTGTTTTGCTAATCTGTGAATAGGGTTAACAAGGTGGTCATGCTTGGTTCAGCCACTGTGTTGTTTTTCAGTAGATAATTGTTGATGATGACTGAAAATGCATATCGATACTATCTGCAAAATTCATGTTTTTAAGGCATGAGTTTTGTTGGTGACATTAGTACATTACAGTAGTATAGATGGATCAACTGTTCTCGTTTCTGATAATGTTTGCATGTATAATATTACTCCCTCCGTCCCATTCCAAATGTCCTACTTACTATTTTTGGATGTCCCATTACAAATGTCTTCTTTCTATAAATAGAAATAATTTTCCCCTCCAACAACTATATGGACCCCACAATATACTCACAAACCAACTCTACCTTAATTCCCGTGCCCAACAGTAACCAGACACTTGGAGTGGGACGGAGGGAGTATATGAATACTTTGGCAATAAATGCTTTTGTCGGGTACATGTTGCCCACATTTTGCAAACTCAGCTCTGGAAGTTGATTTTTGCACATCCGGGACACATGGTACAGACGAAACCATGCCAAAATTTTTCCAACACTTGAAGCATGGCATTTATGTGTAAAAAGACAAAATGATAGATTGTTCTCTACCTTAAAGTGTTTGATATTTGTCAACTTGGAACAAGTGGGAAATACTTGTAAGGAATGTTTTGTTTTATTCCTTAAAAACCCACTTTCCAAAACAAAATCCAAATGGGGGACCACTTACACCCCCAATTTCATTAAATAAACAAGTCAACACCTTTTCATAAAAATCCAAAAAATCGCCTTTTGTATGTATGCATGTCTATTTTTATCTTTATTTTTTATTTTTGGTCATGGTCCATTATACATACTAGTAATTGTATGATTTATCGCTTGCATCCGATTTTCATCATTAATCTCTTATCTTCCCTACCTCACACGATTTAAATCACTTTTTAAGTGATAAAAATCGAATTCCTTCGTAGGCTCAATAACCTACGAAATTCTCTCTTTTTGGTCCTTTGACCACCCAAAAACATCTTAGACTATTTCTAGTCCAAGAAAAATTTCTAAGGATCCAAGATCCTTATTTCTCTATTGCTTTCCTTATTATTGTTGTAATAAGAGTGGATTTGATAATCTGGCCCCTTGGACTTTCATAGTGTACCTCAAGTGAGACAGGTGCTAGAAAGTGAACTGTACTTTGAAGTGGCTGAAGGTATTAGGCTGAGGGTCTCAGACCTAATCATCTCTCCATGTCTTTTCAGAGACATCATTCCCCTAGCACAGAACGAAGATCACGAGGAAGAAACCCAACTACTGGATCTGCCAGTGGAGCTCCTAGGAGAAATCCTCTCCCGCATCGGAGAGGATTGCATTAAGAAAGTGTGGAGAGTCAGAGGAGTGTGCACCAAGCTAAGGGACGCAGCTGATCTTCCCATCGTCTACAGAAGGTGTGAACTGGAAACCACCATCGTCAAGATGTGGGAGCAGAGGTTGGAACCGCAAAAAGAGGCACTCATGGCCAAATGCGAAGAAGCTGGCAACTATAACCTGAAACTCATCCCAGCCCTGCAGGCATTCGGAGCAGGAAACGAGACCCTGGCTTGTGAGCTGCTAAAGGAAGGGATTGAGGACAACCACAAGGCCTCAATCTTTGTCCGGGGATACATGCTGCTCAGCAGGCTAGACAATGAACAGGTCCAGCAGGGAGTGTCAATGATCGACAAGATCATAACCAGCAAGTTCGTCATGCAATACGTTGGGACCAACGTCTTTGCATGGTTGGCTGATAGCCTGGAGACACCCGACTTGTTTGGAGACCAAGGACCAAGGGTCTACTGCACCAGGGTAATGGAGGAAGATGAGGATGACATGGTAGATTTCTGCGTACCCTGCAGCTTGACGAATTATGTCCATTGGACCAGAATTTTCTTCCAAGGGTAGCGGGGAAAGATGCTGATGAAGGACTGAATCTGTAAAGATTCACTTTTGACTGGATTCACTGGAATCGTATTTTGGTAACTTTTTGACTAATCTTTGAAGCTAACCTATCCAAGTGTACAGCTTTGTCTGTATTGATGTCTGGTTGTAATTAAGGTCGTGTACTGTACAACGAACCTTGAATTTGTTTGTTTTAATGGTTGTACGACATATTTTGGAAGTCGTACAATTACTGCTTTCCACAAGAGAATTTCGTCTTGAGTTCTCCATTATTCGAAAAAAGATGTGTGACAGTCCAAGATGAATAAGTGACTGTCATGCCAAAAACAAGCTGTGACATGCTTGCATGTTCACAGTATCTCTTTTTACTGCTTTCAATTAAACAAACCGGCATAAAACAAACATAAATCTGTCACCTAAATTCACATGTTGAATTTAGGCTGATGACGAAATCTTCAGACTATTACATTGGGATAAAATAATTAAAAATATGCATGACATAAATTCTTGAAGTTTTGAGCTATAAAAATCCAATGATATGATCACTTGAAAGACTAACAAACTTTCATGTTGAGAATTTGATTGAATAAGTTGTAAGAATTTTTCAGAGGTTAAATTTGAGAATAAATGTATGACATGATCAAACCGTCCCTTGTGAGATCTGAGCCGAGTCATTTTTACTCAATACTTCTTTGATTGTGTGAATCAATTCGATTAAAGGGCACTAGAACTTGCAATTGGGACCGATTCAAGACCATGCCATATTCCCGAAATCGAGCATATGATCGAGGCACTTAGAAAAACCCAAATTTTGGCTTTCGTTTGAATTCCAAACCCAAAAACATTTTCCCTTTAGGATTAACCAATCTGAGCCTTTAAACCTAATTTTTCTTTGAAGCCACTATATTACTCCTAGCCTTACAAAAAGACCAAGAAAATCAAACCCAAGTGTACATGAGCCATCCCATCAAGGCATAGTAACTTTTGATCATCCAGTATGTATCAATCGGTATGCTGTAAACCGATTCAAAAAAAAAAAAAAAGAGAGAAGGGGTAGAGAAGAAGTTGAGATCTATTCAACAAGAATAAATTGCAAATGACAAAGCAAATTAGACAAAGTCTAATGTCATGCAAAAGAAAAACAGAAAAACAAAAGAAAGATAGCAATAATGATGATCATAGATTCTACAAAATGCCAGGTTGTGGTGGAATGGTGTCATGTCACTTTTTAGCCCAATAATTCCTTTTCCTACCAAATGTTACAACCGTATGCCCCGTTACAACTCTAAATAAGACCTCGGGATCTCAGTTTGAGGAAATGAGCAGGTGGCGAGTTGGTCCAGTTGCAAGCTTATGGGAGAATTTAATTGAATTTGATCTTGAGCGTTAATGATAAAAGCCAATCTTGAGAGTGAGTGAACTTTCCGATTCTACCATATGTGAGGCTCTGCTTTGATTGATTAATGATTCATGTCATGCTTGAATTCAAGAATTAAGCCAATGTAATTTTCTAAACACATATTCAAGAAGAATTAACAATAATGATTGATTTATATGTTCACTCAAGTGAGAAGTATCATTCCATTAAACACTGCAATCAAGAGAATTTAATACCTGTAATTTTGATTGTCTTATCCCAATATAAAAAGAATGAAATTTCTGAGGCCACGCAAATGGATTGAATATGCAGAGTCCAAGCTCCTAGGAGCACTGACTCTGACTGCTCGGGGACGATCAGTATTAAATGTGAGGATGTTGATAATGGCCAAAATTGTCCATTATTTCCAATCCATTTCCGTGTCTGAGACGGACATTTTGATCGTGATTCCATCTTATTTCAATAAGAAAGCAGTTGAATTTAACAGATTAATGCGAGTTTGTAAAAACATCAAGCCGGTAACAAAAAGACACAAAATATACAATTTTAA
Organism: Hygrophila difformis; assembly: GCA_030278955.1. Lineage (NCBI taxonomy): Eukaryota > Viridiplantae > Streptophyta > Magnoliopsida > Lamiales > Acanthaceae > Hygrophila > Hygrophila difformis. The sequence goes on along the minus strand of JAOANR010000007.1, from coordinate 58,921,320 downwards.
ATTGTATTTGTGTTAGAAAAATCCAAAAACATGAAAAAAAGGAAAAAGAAAAGAAAAAGGAATGAAAAGATGGGCAAAAGAATAAGAGAGCCCACAAAAATCCAAAAAGATGGGAAAAAGATTGAAAAATCCCACAACTGAAAATTTGGTTAAGTGATTGAAGCACAATTCGAATTGTGAGCAATTCGAATCAATTCGAATTAATTCGAATTGCACAACAATTCGAATTGCTAAATAGAGCAAGAAATGGTTAAGTGTTGGAAGGGATGCAGAAGGCTAGTTCGAATTATTCGAGTTCGAATTAATTCGAATTAGGGAATGAAGAGAGAAGAAACCCAAAGGCAAGAAGAAGAGGCAATTCGAATTGTCCAAGTTCGAATTAATTCGAATTGGCACAAACAATTCGAACTGCCAACAGAGTGCAAGGAAGCCAAGCAGAAACCCTCATCCAATTCGAGAAATACCAATTCGAATTATCACAACAATTCGAATTGACTAATGAGGGCTACAATCCCAGCTCAAGGAAGAGATCTCACAGTTCGAATTAATTCGAATTGGTCGAGATAATTCGAACTTCACTCAACAATTCATTCAAATGAAGCTGTGGAGCATGGACACAACATTGGTGGGCCTAGGGTTTTGAAGATTGTCTATAAAAGCAGACCTTCCACAACAGAATCAAGGATCAAGAATTTTTAACCAAAAGGCAGCTTGGGACAAAAAGAACAACAGGAGGTTCCACACCCCTTAAGGGTTAGGTAGGTAGTTTAGATTAGTTTAGTTTATTTTTCTTGCAAGTATTTTAATCCTTACATGCTTTAATCTTAGTTTAGTATAGAAGCAGTTTGTGTAACCCTTAGAGTAGCCATTTTCCATATGTCTACATGCTTTCTAGTTAGAATAAACCCTACCTTCAAGCTAATGATGGTGTTGGGTTCTTATTTTGCTTTCAAGTGTCAATACAAGAAAAATTTCCAGAAATGGTGTTATTCATGTGTTTTGGCACTCTTTAATGCTTTCCCTATAAATAAATGCTTAGTGTGTTTGTTTGTTTCAACTAGGTTACATTTATTATGTCCTAGTTGACATTCAAACTTAATAAATGCATGTTTGTGGGTTTTTGGCTTGATTTAGTGCCTTAGAGCTTCAAATAAGTGTTCTTAGGTTTTAGATGTTTTTAATGTCTGTGTTTAGTTGTATTTTAATTTTATTCTTCATGCCTTCATCTTATTTCGTGCTTCCTTAGATAACTTGTGTGTTCTTAGTTTACCCATGTAGTTCTTAGATAACTAGATGTTTTAGGCTCTTTGATCTCTGATTTCTTGTTTGTAGAAATAGGGTTTGAATCTGGTCAATACCCACTAGACATGTATTTGTTTATTTCTTGAAAATCTCACTAGGGTGGCTGTGAAATGACACTGATGTGAGATGAGGGATTTAGTAAATCTAAACCCATCATTACAGTACAGTGTTCACCTAACCCATACTAGTGAGAACAAAAATTGTTGTTGTCTGAAAATATGTGATTCGAATTGAGGCAATTCGAATTAATTCGAATTGCCAAGGGAAATTCGAATTGCATATCCAAACTATTCTCTTCATGTGGTTTTCAACCAATTCGAATTATGTCATTCGAGTTAATTCGAACTGCCCAACAATTCGAATTGGGTTAAAACCACATTGTATCCATTGCCACCCATTCATGCCTTAGTTTATTTTCCATCCTTCACCAATTCGAATTGTTGCAATTCGAATTAATTCGAATTGCTGTATAATTCGAACTCACACTCACTTTGAGGTAAATGCATTAGTCAATTTGAGCAAGAAAGGGACTTCACCAATTCGAATTGTCCAATTCGAATTAATTCGAATTGGCCAATAATTCGAATTGGATGATGCTCCAATTTCTAGCAATGATCAGTTGAGTAAGTAATACTTCATCCTTCATGCATGCTCAATTCGAATTACCCCAATAATTCGAATTGAACTATCCTTTTATTTTGAAAATTCCAAAAATATTTTCTTTCATGATTTGTGTAAGTTGCATGGGTGTATTGGACCTAGGCCCAACTCATCTAATTTCTGTCCATTACACATTTCAACCCTCTAGTGTCTACCTAGTGTGTGCTTAACAACCACACAATACCAAAAATATTTTTCTTACTTTTATGTTTTTCTCTTTCATTGTGTGTATGAACGGATAATGAGAAACACCACAGATTAATGTTGGTGAAAGGTCCCTTCACAGAGATATCGACTAACCCGTCTTCTGTGTGTCAATTATTATCTGTTATTTTGCATGATCTGGTTAGTGGTTGGTGGAAGCTTCGGCGAGCGTTCTCTTCACCAAGAGTTTCGATTAGTCACTCAGCCAATTCCTAATCAGATACAGTTTTAATTTTCTTTATCTTAATTTCTCAACCTGAATTCAAGTTGCAATAGTATCAACTGATGTCGACCAACATCAGTTGAGAAATATTACAGCGAGAAATATGTGGGTCTTTCTTCCACTCACAGACAAAAGAAAACTAAATGACGGCGGTCACTATTGTTTGGAATTCTTTCTGTCTAAAAATCATTCATCTTGGATAATTGGGAACCGGACAGCAGATGTTTGCAGTCCGGAAAACCCCAACTATCTCTGGCACTCTTTTTAGCCGATTTCTTCTCATCTCAGGCTAATCCATCTTGTGTATCGCATTCTGTCTAACCCCACCATATATTTTGGGGTGTTTTATTTTCCTTTTCATATACTTGTATGCATGATAATATTATGTAGATGTTCTGGTCTTATTGCTATTTTGGGGATCCTTCCCCTTGGACACAGAAGTCTTGATGTAAATCAGATGCCGCATAATAAATTTCCAATAAAAACTCCTTTGTAAAATCCGGATCTGAGTAAGGGATAAATTCAACAGTTATGACTAATTCATATTCCACTGGGGGTTGATTTTGAGAGCTTAGAAGCAGAGTCAGCGATTAGGTCTCGTCTAGACTGAAAGGATCTGTGTTTTAATTGAGAGTTTAGTACCTGTTTAGGGAATGATTTTCAAATATTCATTTGCTTCTCAAAACTGTTGTGTGTTGGAAATCTGATATTAGAGATTGCATTAAGTCAATATCCACTTGGGTATAGATGAGATGTGATAAATAATACTAGAGGAACAACATATAGGCCTTGGTGAATTTATAAGGTAAGGTCGAGTATTCCTTCGACTACTATCTTCTTCTGCCAAAGTCTAGAATTGAGTCTTGAGTGAGTACATCCGGAATAGGTTCATTTATGGATCTGTTTCATTTAGTTTGTATCTCATAACTACCCAGATGTTGTAAGCCCTGTGGTTTATTGATATCTCGGGGGTTCTTGATCTGCATCTGGTCACCAAGACCAGGGGCTCTTTCATACTAACGGAAAGAGACGTTTTTAACGATTCCGAGTGATAGATTTAAATGCTTTCTTTACAGCTTTCTTACTGCTTTCCTTTAAATGCTTTCATAGAGGTCACTCGGAAGAATTAGGGGCTGTCCATCTGTTAAAAGGTTTGAGAGTTATGGAATGGTTTGGGGCTTGATTTGAAACTTTGGGTGTGACATGGGGGAATGATAGGAGTACTTGGCATGTCAACTAATGATATGTTATGTGTTGCTTGTCCACCACAGATATGTAATATAACTTCACAAGGCCTGTGGAGGGAGTTATAAGTCTGTGGTATCTTAGAAATTGCTGTCTTAAGAGCATGTAAACTCTTACTGTAAGTACCTGTCTGTTAAAGGGAACATGGTATAGAGAGCATGAGAGTTAGCTAACTGGAGGATTATCCCAAGCTAAGATCTGTGTATAAAAATGGAAGTTTAATTGTGTTTCATCTGAATCTTGTCCAATCGTTATTATTTCCTCCCTGTCCCTTCTGTCATATTTAAACCTGCTTTCTAGATAGTGTAGCATAATTTTATATTGCTTTCGTAGTATAGATTTAATTGCTTTCTTCGATCTAGTTTACCATGCTTTGTAGAATAATTTTTACTGCTTTCATGATCTGGTTTAATTTATGTCAAATAGTTGTTAGAAACCCTTGCAAAACTTGAAACGAGTAACCGAGTGGAAAATCTTAGTAAACGACGTGGGCCCTGCTTCCATCGCACATCCTCCAGTGAACGATCCGGTACTTACTATAAATTACTGCAATTTTTTACCCGTGCGCTTTCGGGAGCACAGTTTCGTGACACGAGTAAATAAAAATAACATTTTGGGAAAATACTCATACAGTGGGAAGATGTTCAAGAATTTCATGGCAGGTATCTTCTTGACATGAAATTAAGAGAAGCATTATGGTGCAGATACCTAGGACTTTCAGGGTGACAGACTGAAGGTCCATCCCGGTTGCACCGTGATACTTGTCAAAAGTTTCATGGCTGGAAGAACCACAGCGCCGTTTGAACCCCACAGGAGTAATAAAAAGGGAAATCTTAGTGTATTCTTAAACCCCTTCCCCCAATCATAACTCTTTTAAATCCGAACTTGGAAATTGCATTTAGACGGTTCTTCAACCCCCCAGCAACAAAATGAAACTTGGCTTGAGTGCAAAAGTTTCATGGCCGTCACCGGGGACTCTTGAGGCACCATTTGAAATCACAGTTTCCTCCTTAAGCAATAAACCAGTAAAAGAATTTTCAGAAAATTACTCGTGTTGGCGAAGCTCGTCAAAAGTTCGGAGAAGGAGATGTATGCTGTGGTTTTTGCATTTGACAAATTCAGACAATACCTCATTGGTACGAAAACCACAGTGTACACAGATCACTCTGCACTGAGATACTTGTTTAGCAAACAAGACGCCAAACCTCGATTAATCAGGTGGGTACTTTTGCTGCAAGAATTCAACATTATAATAAAAGATAGAAAAGGTAGAGACAATGGTGCTGCTGACCATTTGTCTCGACTAGAAAATGATAAAAATGAGCTAGCCGTAAATGAGAATTTTCCGGACGAGCAACTGTTCGCCTTGCATCTTCATGATCAAGCTTGCCCGTGGTTTTCCGATATTGCTAACTTTTTAGCATGCGGAATAACCCCACCATTTCAAAGCAGAGGCCACAAAGCGAGGTTCAACCGAGATGTAGTCAACTACTTCTGGGAAGACCCTTACCTCTTCAAGCATTGTGCAGATTCGATTATTAGACGATGTGTAACTGAGCACGAGGCTTATCAAATCGCTAAGAAATGCCATGAATCGGAATATGGAGGTCACCATGGCCCCACTCGAACAGCTCATAAAGTACTCGAGTGCGGTTTTTATTGGCCTACCATTTACGAGGATTGCAAAGCGTTTGTTAAAGCTTGCGACAGATGCCAAAGACTAGGGAATATCTCCAAGAGGGATGAGATGCCTCAACAAGGAATTCTCACTCTCGAGATTTTCGATGTGTGGGGCATTGACTTCATGGGACCATTTCCGACATCTGATGGGAACCATTACATCTTGGTAGCTGTCGATTACGTTTCCAAGTGGGTTGAGGCCGCTGCACTGCCAACCAATGATGGCAACCAGGTCGTCAAATTTTTGAAAAATAACATTTTCAATAGATTTGGTGTACCCAGGGTGATCATATCAGATGGAGGAACCCATTTTGTTAATAAAGCATTTGCAAATCTTATGAGCAAAAATGGGATTCTCCACAAGATCGGCACGCCTTACCATCCCCAAACCAGTGGTCAAGTCGAGGTCTCAAACCGCGAAATCAAACAAATACTCGAGGCCACTGTGGGGACAACTCGCAAAGATTGGTCACGTAAGCTCAATGATGCTTTATGGGCATACCGCACTGCATTCAAGACTCCCATTGGGATGTCTCCTTACAGACTCATCTTCGAAAAAGCCTGTCATTTGCCCGTAGAACTAGAGCATAAGGCTTACTGGCCGTACGAATGCTCAATTTTGACCCCCGAGTTGCTCAGAGTAAGCGCAAGTTGGACCTCAATGAAATTGAGGAAATACGTGCGCAAGCTTATGAAAGCTCGAGGATTTATAAAGAGCGGACCCAGAAGTTACATGATCGTCGTATTAAATCTAAACACTTCTATATTGGCCAGAAGATCTTGTTATTTAATTCTAGGTTGAAGCTATTCCCCGGAAAGCTTAAATCCAGATGGGAAGGGCCATACGAAGTGATGCACGTGTTTGAAAGTGGAGCTGTCAGGATCCGAACTGACAAGGGAGAGCTGGTGGTGAATGGACACAGACTGAAGGAGTATCTTGGGCAGTTCGACCCCGAAAAAGAAGCTCAGATGACAACAGAACCGGCTTATGTTCAATAAATATTATACATATATTTACTTACTTATTTATTACTTTCTTCATTTATTTTATTGGGACAAAGTATCCAAAAATCAAGTGAACATTTAGAGTACTAAGACTCTAAATGTGAGGATGTTGATATTTGGAGAAAACCTAATACCTTTTCATAATTGTTTTGCAGGAATTCGAGGAACCAACAAAAAGAAAGATAAAGCTTCCAAAAAACCAGGTTCCCGGTTGGGGTAACATTATATTTAATGGAGGTTAATTTTGGAATTTAGAGAAATCTAAAATCCAGAATACATTCATAAAATAAAATTGTTAACCCAACCTAATTTATGCAAGCAATTTGTTTTAGATTCTCATTCGGTGTAGATTTGTCAGCTTTTGAGTTCATTTAATTTTTGGAAAATCTAAAAATTTTCCTAAGTCTTGAATGTGGTATACTTCCCATTTCAAGGAAATTCGAATTAATTCGAATTGCTTGGAACATACCACATAAGACATTTTGCCTTGGAATTTTTCACTCTCGGTTCTGTTAATTCGAGTTATTCTAGCAATTCGAATTAATTCGAATTGCCATAAAAATTCGAATTGGCAACCAAGGCAAACAATTTTCGGATTTATATAGGCCAAGTAGTGCAATTCTAATTATAAGGCAATTCGAATTAATTCGAATTGCCTAACTAATTCGAATTGGCAGGCACAAGGCATTTTCTGTAATACCCGAGAAATCGACATCGAGTATTAAATCCGAAAAATTAATTAATTGAATTAGTTAATTGGATTTAACTATCGCAACCGAAATAATTCCGGGAGAGCGGAATTAAATATTTTCGCACGATAGCAACTCGAAGAGAGTTATCGGAATATCCAACAATCGGATAATCCAATATGATTTTTAAGATCAAAAATCATATTATTATAAAAAAAAAAAAAAAAAAAGAAGAGAAAAATCGCTGCCTGGGGTGGCGCGGTGGCCGCGCGGTGGCGCGCCACCAGCGCGCCGCCACCCCAGTAGCAGCGTTTCAAACGCTGCTACGCGTTTTCATGCATGTTTTGGCATTAAGTTCGATCTTAATGCCTTGAATCTATCCAAACCCCTTTCTCAGATGTTGGTGAGTGTATTGAGACTCTAATGGACGAATCTAGAAGCTTCTAGAAGCATTTTATGGCTGTGAAGTTGGGAGAATGCATGCACTTGCACCAAGGAGTGATTAGGTGGTTTGGATGAGTTTTGGGGGAGTGTTTTCCAAGAGGGACTGCCATTACTTCGTCCTTCATAGTCCCTAGGGCCTTTAAGCCACCATTGGGAACCTTAACACCCTATTCTTATCCCTCAATCAGCCCCCAAAATCCCTCATTCACACTAGTCCGAAAATCAGTCTTCTCTTGAGTGTTGTGAGTTGGTGAGAGTTATCCATCTTGTTCTTGGGGCTTTGGTCGAGTTGAAGCATTCCAATCCCTTCTCCTACGTCTAGGTAAGGATTCTGAACCAATTCCTTGATCTTTAATTCGGATTCTAGGCCCTAACATCAAGCTTTTATCCAAACACCTCAAAATAGGATTCGTTCGGTAGATCTCGGAGGTTTGAGGCTGTTCCGGTCGAGTTTGAGGATTCAACCAAAGAGGTTTTCGACACTACACTCTTGAGAAGTAAGTTAATGATGTGCATGTCAATTTTTAGAGTGTTTGGTTGAGTATTCTTTGAGATATGGTTCGAATTCCATCTTGTGCCAAATCTGTCTTTTAGGGTTTCTTCCGAGTAGGTTTTCTTGTTGTGCTTTTCTCACCTAGATCCGTTCATTTTTGGAAGAACTTGTCTAAATGAAAAATGTTCCTAATGCTTTAAAGATGATGTCTGTAAATTTTCATAATTTTTGGAATTGATTTGGTCGACGAAATCGGATCTGGTATTTTCTGCTACATTTGATGACAGATTCAAATTCCTAGCATGTTCAGTTTTGTAGTTCATATTTCTCCTAGCTATGGTCGTTTTTGATGGTCGACTTCTTCATGAAAATTGTTCATCTATGTGTCTAGTTTACTCCTGTTAAATTTCAGAATTTTTGGATCAATATTCGATTTGTTATGGATTTTTAATTAAGCTGTGGTCGAATGAACAGTGGTCCTTGCACCCTTTTGAAAACAAGTTTCTGAAATGAATTTTTTTGAGTGACTTAGAGTCCGAATTAGCTAAGGCCTATTTCTGAGAAAAATGTTTATTTTGATGTCGCCTAGCACCTGTAAAATTTTCAGAATTTTTCACAAAGTTTTACTACATTTCCTAATTCGATTTTGAAAACTGCCACAGTGTAGTCTTACCGGTGAAAATTGGTTTCGTACGTTTCGGTAGATTTTGAGTCGATTGCTACTCTTTTACGAATCCTATGAATTCTGGAAATGTAGATATATGTTGTGATGATTAAAATGTGGTTTTGAAACTTTGTGAGTTTTGATCGAGTTAGATGTTCAATTTAGAGGGTAAGTGCACTTGGCGTGGGCTCGTTGGGCCGCCCCCTCTTTTTGGTGGCCAAAACGGCGCCAAGGAATTATTATTATGTTGCGTGATTGTATGAGTCTATACTCCTAGGTGTATCCGTAGGGGTTACCTAGGGCTCCGGAGTGTGTCTGTATAGGGTCCGCTGCTCTCACATTGTGGATACCGTCGGCTTGTGGACATAAGTGCCCAAGCGGGTAATTGATCCCAAAACGGCTAAGGCCCTGGATCGTAGATACCGGCAGCTTGTGGACATAAGCGCCCAAGCGGGTAATGTTTTGGATGTCCTCGATCAAAATGAACAATGGTGTGGTAAAGTATAAAAGAAATCCCCGTAGTTTATTTTACTCGTTCGTTAGATTAAATTTCCTAACTTTTTATTTCTCTTCTAAATCTTTAAATTTTGCTATGCTATCCGTTAACTTACTCAGTACCGTTTGTACTGATAAATTTGTTATTTCCTATTTTTCGCAGAGTAAGTGTTGGCGCATTGGGATGGGACTTTCCAAGAATAAAGACTTGTCGCATTTTATAATTATTTTTAAATTGCTGCACTTTGGACTTTACTATTGGACTCTGGACTTTGGTTTTTGGCCGTCTGTTTGGCCCGTTTTTATTTGTTTTAGCTTCCGCACTGATTATTACTGTGATGCATGAGATACTCTGATTTTAATTCGGGCGTGATTGAATAATTTTTAAATTGTTTTGAAAAATCGATATAACTTAGCCTTAGCATTTTTCTAGATGAGCTCGACTTGGGTCGGGTCTTGTTTAGAAAAGTGTGGCGGTAATGCCCTGGCCTGGGAAATCAAATCCGGGGTGTTACAAAGTGGTATCAGAGCCCGAAAATTTTCAAGCTATTATTTTTCGGCCCACTATAGAGGCCCAAATTATTTAATATTATTTTTACGTATTTTAAGTATTATTTCCATGGAAAAAGGGAATTTTATTTTTGAAACCCATGGAAAAGTATATCCTGCAAATTCGACAAGTCTTAAAAACTTAGTACTATTTTTGGGGGGAAGCATGTGCATCAACAAATTATTTTCATGTGTGGCATATCGCTTAATGTAAAATTTGCATGATTAGATGGCCGACCCGAGGTTACAAGATTCCATCATGCGTTTGTTGTGTTCCATGTCGGATATCACGCACGAACTTCGCCATATCTCTAGGGATGCCGCAAACGATAGAAATAGGATTGTGGCTATAGAGGAGAGGATGGAGGCTATGACCATTAGGAGTACCCAGATGGCTGCTCGCCACGATGCTCTTGCAGCCGAGTTCGAGGATTGCCGACACCACGTGCATATGCTTCAGGGACGCATCTTTGCGTTGGAGGAAGTCATTGCTGGGCTGCAAAACCAGCTTAACCCCGAACCCGAGATGGAAGAGGAGGAGGAGTTTGACCCCGATGAGTTCATCAACGTTGAGGAGGAAGAGGAGGACCCCGAGGAGGTTGTGGAGAATCCTCCACTGCCTCTTGATACCGATGAGGAGATCGAGGCTGATCGCCGGATGCTTGGCTATTCTCCCGACTACTTGATCTAGACTTTATCTTGCGTTCTATCTTGTTGGACTTTTACCGCTTTTCGCTACTAGTTTCCTATCATTTCCGTGCCTATTATTATCGCATATTGATTATCTTGATGGTACCACATTTTCTGTAGTGGTGACCTCGTAGTATTTGATGTAGTAGCCTTGTTATTAAATCGTTATCATCTAGTGGAATTTCGTATTTAGCATTCTCTTTCCTTTCTTGCCCATTTCAGTGGTCTTTAACACTTAGAACCTATGAGGCTGAGTTCTAACCATAGTCTAACTTGACTATTAACTTTCATCTAACCGCGAATCTAACCTCTGCGTGCTTGATCATCAGAATGCCGCCCAGAGGGAGACCTAGAGCTGAGATCCCAGTGCATGAGAACGTTAATGCTCCAGCGGATGCGAACCCGCCGAATCCGGGAGTTCGAGCTAACCCCGTTCCCAACGCACTTGATGAGAGGTTGAGGACAGTTGAGCAAGTCCTCGTTGCTCTAGGAAATGCTGAAGTCAACCGAGCTCAAGCAGCAGTACCACCCCCAGCAGCTCGCATAAATTATCTGGCGATGGTGAACCCTTACCAGCCGCCTCATTACGAGGGACAGGAGGATCCCGCGAAGTTGGAGGATTGGCTGAGGACTTTTGACAAACTGCTTACTGCCATCAGGTGTCCCGCGAATGAAAAGGTTGGCGTAGCTGTGTACTACCTGAGAGGAGAGGCTGACGAATGGTGGCAAAACCACCAAGAAGGACTTGCTGATGGTGAACATGCCTACTTCTGGGAAGAGTTTAAGGAGATGATGAGGGAAAGGTTCTATCCCCTCAGCATAAAGACTGCTAAATATGAGGAATTCATAAATCTCCGACAAGGCACTCAGACAGTTCAAGAATACTATGCGAAGTTTAAAGAGCTCGTCCGATTCGCTCCAAGGCTGGTACCAACCGATGCTGATAAAGCCCAGAAATTCGAAATGGGGCTGAATCTCAGCATCAGAGAGATCTTGGTTGGCGGACAGCACACTACTCTGCAAGCTGTTTACGATCGTGCAGTGGCAATTGCACGAGTACAACAGCTGAAGCGCAAGGATCATGGAGAGGCAAGCAAGGGCCTAAACACTTTCGATAAGAGGAACCGCAACAACAACTCTGGGAATCACTTCAGAAGGGGGAATGACCAAGGAAGGAATGATGGTCAAAGGAAGCCGGACAACAGAGAACTTAACCGAGGAGGCCAAGGAGGTTGGAGGCCGGATAACCAGGGCGCTTTCATACCCAGATGCCGGGAATGCAACCTTCCGCACTTGGTGCGTGAATGCCCAAGACCGGGGCATTGCTACCGGTGTGGCCGAGAAGGTCACATGAAGAAGGAATGCCGGACGAGAGAGGACCGCATTGAAAAGAGGTTGGACCTGATAAACCGTCCTCAGGGCAACAGGCCAGCCGGGCCAAACCAGCAGGACAACCAAGGGCAGAGATTCCCGCAGGCACAGAGGCCACCTCAGAATCCAAACCAGCATGGAAATCAAGGAAGGCCAGTAGGACGCCTGAACGTGATAAATCAAGCGGACTTAGCAGCTCAAGGCGACGTGATCGAAGGTACGTTTACTGCTTTAAGCGTACCTGTCAAGGTCTTGTTTGACTCAGGAGCGAGTTGCTCTTTGATTTCCACGAGAACTATATCTGCGTTAGATCTACCAGCGCCGAATAACATTAACTTAGGAATCCAATTACCATCGGGTAAGATAGTATCGTGTTCCAAACGATATGACGGGATCCCGATAGTAATCAAGAACACTGAATTCTTTGCGAATCTCATAGAATTTGACCTTAAGGATTTCGATATCATTTTGGGAATGGACTGGTTGACGAGATACAAGGCTATCATCGAATGCCAGAAGCAGAAGATCTCGTTGGCGAAGAGTCGCGGAAAGAAGGTCATTTACTATATGCAGCCTCAGAAGAAGGGTGCCAAGATAGTAAATGCATTAAAGTTCTGCAATCTCATGCAGAAGGGATACCAACTGTACGCGTGCTACGTGCATAATCTGGAAGGCGAGGAGAACAAGATCGATAATATCCCCGTCGTGAACGAATACCCAGATGTCTTCCCGGAGGATATCCCAGGAATGCCTCCTGAGCGAGAAGTGGAGTTCACGATCGATCTCGTGCCCGGAATCGAACCGGTGTCAAAGGCACCATATCGCATGGCGCCTGCTGAGATGAAGGAGCTGAAAGAACAACTAGAGGAGTTGTTATCTAAGGGATATATTCGGCCGAGCACATCACCATGGGGAGCTCCAGTCCTGTTCGTGAAAAAGAAGGACGGCGGACTCCGATTGTGCATCGACTACCGAGGTCTTAATCAAGTGACGATTAAGAACAAGTACCCGCTACCTAGGATCGAAGATCTCTTCGATCAGCTGAAAGGAGCGTCGGTATTTTCAAAGGTTGATCTAAGGTCGGGATACCACCAATTGCGTATCGCCGAGAACGATATACCCAAGACAGCTTTCCGAACAAGATATGGGCACTACGAATTCACCGTAATGTCCTTCGGTCTGACTAATGCTCCCGCAGTATTCATGAACCTCATGAATAGCGTTTTCCGAGAGTTACTAGACACATGTGTAGTCGTATTCATCGACGACATCCTAGTTTACTCGAGGAATGAGGAAGAGCATAGTAGTCATTTGCACCAAGTACTCGGACTTTTGAGGAAGAATCAACTCTACGCGAAGCTGTCTAAGTGCGAGTTTTGGAAGAATGAAGTCGCTTTTCTAGGACATATAGTATCGGCTAAAGGAGTATCAGTCGACCCGGCGAAGATATCAGCAGTGTCTGAATGGCCGGCGCCAACAAACCAGACCGAGGTAAGAAGTTTCCTAGGTCTAGCCGGATACTACCGAAGATTCGTGAAGGACTTTTCTAAAATTGCGAGACCGATGACCCAACTCCTGAAGAAAGGATTGAAGTTTGAATGGACAGCTGAGTGTGAACAGTCATTCCGTGAGCTTAAGGGAAGACTCACATCAGCACCGGTTTTAGCGTTACCATCAGAGACTGAGGATTATGAGGTGTATAGCGACGCCTCGAAGGAAGGTCTTGGTTGCGTGCTAATGCAAAACCAAAGAGTGATTGCTTATGCATCTAGGCAACTCAAGACGCACGAAGTAAACTACCCGACACATGATCTGGAACTGGCAGCGGTAGTGTTCGCTCTTAAGATCTGGCGACACTATCTATATGGACGAACTTGTCGGATGTTTACAGATCACAAAAGCCTCAAGTATATATTTACTCAGAAAGAGTTAAATATGAGGCAGAGGAGATGGCTCGAGCTGATCAAAGACTACGATCTGGATATAGCCTACCATGAAGGCAAGGCGAACGTCGTAGCGGATGCGTTGAGTCGCAAGACGAGGCACACGGCGAACACACTCATTCTACCTTCGGAACTGTATATGGACCTAGCTAAGTTAGATACTGAACTAGTCCATTATGGAACCGTGGTGGAGACAGTGAACGCCATAGCAGTTGAATCTACCGTATTTGATGAGATTCGAGAAGCCCAACCGGACGACGAGAATCTCCAGAGGATCAAAGGAAGAATAAGTGAAGGTAAGGCGGTAGGATTCGCGATCCATGAAGACGGAAGTGTCCGTTTCAAAGGAAGATGGTGCGTTCCTCATAAGTGCGAGGAATTGAAGAGGAAACTCATGGAGGAAGGCCACAGTACACCTTATTCAGTCCACCCTGGTGGGGATAAGTTGTACAAAGACTTAAAGAAAATCTATTGGTGGCCGCGGATGAAGAAGGATGTTGCCGACTTTGTGGCTAAGTGTATAACCTGCCAGAAGGTGAAGGCAGTGAGGCAAAAACCGTTAGGGTTGGTAAGGCCATTGGAGATCCCAAACTGGAAGTGGGACAGCATCTCCATGGATTTTGTTTCGGGGTCGCCAAGATCTCCCCGAGGAATGAATAAGATTTGGGTAATAGTTGACCGGTTAACAAAGACCGCCATTTTCATACCAATGAAGGAAAATTGGTCGATGGATCAACTAGCTAAGGCATACATCGAGAATGTGGTCTGAAGGCACGGAGTACCGCATGATATTATCTCAGACCGAGATAGTAGATTCGTCTCCAACTTCTGGACTAAACTACAAGAAGCCTTAGGAACCCAAATCAAGATGAGCACAGCTTTTCATCCAATGACGGACGGTCAGACTGAGCGCACGATTCAGACGCTTGAGGATATGCTGAGAGCGTGTGTACTCGAATTCAAGGGAAGTTGGGAAGACCACTTGCCGTTGATTGAATTCTCGTACAACAACAGTTATCACGCTAGCATAGGCATGGCACCGTTCGAAGCGCTTTACGGACGGAAGTGTCGTAGTCCGTTGTGCTGGACGAAGGATGACGATTCGGTAGTTGTTGGACCGCAGCTCATTGAGGATATGAATAGCAAGATCAAGGTGGTTCAACAGAAAATGAAAGCCGCGCAAGATAGGCAGAAGAGTTACGCCGACACTAGGCGGCAAGAGTTAGAATTTGAGGTGGGAGACAAGGTTATGCTGAAAGTATCGCCCATGAAGGGGGTGATGCGATTCGGTAAACGAGGGAAGCTAAGTCCTCGCTACATTGGTCCGTACGAGATTTTGGATCGTGTAGGTACCTTGGCTTATCGTTTGGCACTTCCACCAGAGTTGTCGCGAGTGCACAACGTATTCCATGTTTCTCAATTGAAGAAATATGTGCACGACCCAACTCACGTGTTGCAACCCGACGTGATCGAGCTAGATGATGACTTGACATACGAGGAGTATCCGATCGAGGTACTTGACGTCAAGGAAAGGGTCACAAGGAACAAGACTGTGAGGATGGTGAAGATCCTATGGTCAAATCATGGCACCGAGGAAGCAACGTGGGAATTGGAAGCGGATATGAAGCAAAGATATCCCAACCTTTTCCGAAGCGACTCAGGAGCAGTTATGGGGGCATAACTGCAGTCCTAAGGGGGAGAGGATGTGACACCCCGCGCAGAGTCGTCGCGAGCGGAGGTAAGAATTTTAAATTGCGAGCCTCAATAATTTCTTTGTGCCAATTATTAATTTTCCGAAGTGCGACCCAACTTCGAGGACGAAGTTGATTTCTAAGGAGGGTAGACTGTAATACCCGAGAAATCGACATCGAGTATTAAATCCGAAAAATTAATTAATTGAATTAGTTAATTGGATTTAACTATCGCAACCGAAATAATTCCGGGAGAGCGGAATTAAATATTTTCGCACGATAGCAACTCGAAGAGAGTTATCGGAATATCCAACAATCGGATAATCCAATATGATTTTTAAGATCAAAAATCATATTATTATAAAAAAAAAAAAAAAAAAAAAAAAAGAAGAGAAAAATCGCTGCCTGGGGTGGCGCGGTGGCCGCGCGGTGGCGCGCCACCAGCGCGCCGCCACCCCAGTAGCAGCGTTTCAAACGCTGCTACGCGTTTTCATGCATGTTTTGGCATTAAGTTCGATCTTAATGCCTTGAATCTATCCAAACCCCTTTCTCAGATGTTGGTGAGTGTATTGAGACTCTAATGGACGAATCTAGAAGCTTCTAGAAGCATTTTATGGCTGTGAAGTTGGGAGAATGCATGCACTTGCACCAAGGAGTGATTAGGTGGTTTGGATGAGTTTTGGGGGAGTGTTTTCCAAGAGGGACTGCCATTACTTCGTCCTTCATAGTCCCTAGGGCCTTTAAGCCACCATTGGGAACCTTAACACCCTATTCTTATCCCTCAATCAGCCCCCAAAATCCCTCATTCACACTAGTCCGAAAATCAGTCTTCTCTTGAGTGTTGTGAGTTGGTGAGAGTTATCCATCTTGTTCTTGGGGCTTTGGTCGAGTTGAAGCATTCCAATCCCTTCTCCTACGTCTAGGTAAGGATTCTGAACCAATTCCTTGATCTTTAATTCGGATTCTAGGCCCTAACATCAAGCTTTTATCCAAACACCTCAAAATAGGATTCGTTCGGTAGATCTCGGAGGTTTGAGGCTGTTCCGGTCGAGTTTGAGGATTCAACCAAAGAGGTTTTCGACACTACACTCTTGAGAAGTAAGTTAATGATGTGCATGTCAATTTTTAGAGTGTTTGGTTGAGTATTCTTTGAGATATGGTTCGAATTCCATCTTGTGCCAAATCTGTCTTTTAGGGTTTCTTCCGAGTAGGTTTTCTTGTTGTGCTTTTCTCACCTAGATCCGTTCATTTTTGGAAGAACTTGTCTAAATGAAAAATGTTCCTAATGCTTTAAAGATGATGTCTGTAAATGTTCATAATTTTTGGAATTGATTTGGTCGACGAAATCGGATCTGGTATTTTCTGCTACATTTGATGACAGATTCAAATTCCTAGCATGTTCAGTTTTGTAGTTCATATTTCTCCTAGCTATGGTCGTTTTTGATGGTCGACTTCTTCATGAAAATTGTTCATCTATGTGTCTAGTTTACTCCTGTTAAATTTCAGAATTTTTGGATCAATATTCGATTTGTTATGGATTTTTAATTAAGCTGTGGTCGAATGAACAGTGGTCCTTGCACCCTTTTGAAAACAAGTTTCTGAAATGAATTTTTTTGAGTGACTTAGAGTCCGAATTAGCTAAGGCCTATTTCTGAGAAAAATGTTTATTTTGATGTCGCCTAGCAACTGTAAAATTTTCAGAATTTTTCACAAAGTTTTACTACATTTCCTAATTCGATTTTGAAAACTGCCACAGTGTAGTCTTACCGGTGAAAATTGGTTTCGTACGTTTCGGTAGATTTTGAGTCGATTGCTACTCTTTTACGAATCCTATGAATTCTGGAAATGTAGATATATGTTGTGATGATTAAAATGTGGTTTTGAAACTTTGTGAGTTTTGATCGAGTTAGATGTTCAATTTAGAGGGTAAGTGCACTTGGCGTGGGCTCGTTGGGCCGCCCCCTCTTTTTGGTGGCCAAAACGGCGCCAAGGAATTATTATTATGTTGCGTGATTGTATGAGTCTATACTCCTAGGTGTATCCGTAGGGGTTACCTAGGGCTCCGGAGTGTGTCTGTATAGGGTCCGCTGCTCTCACATTGTGGATACCGTCGGCTTGTGGACATAAGTGCCCAAGCGGGTAATTGATCCCAAAACGGCTAAGGCCCTGGATCGTTGATACCGGCAGCTTGTGGACATAAGCGCCCAAGCGGGTAATGTTTTGGATGTCCTCGATCAAAATGAACAATGGTGTGGTAAAGTATAAAAGAAATCCCCGTAGTTTATTTTACTCGTTCGTTAGATTAAATTTCCTAACTTTTTATTTCTCTTCTAAATCTTTAAATTTTGCTATGCTATCCGTTAACTTACTCAGTACCGTTTGTACTGATAAATTTGTTATTTCCTATTTTTCGCAGAGTAAGTGTTGGCGCATTGGGATGGGACTTTCCAAGAATAAAGACTTGTCGCATTTTATAATTATTTTTAAATTGCTGCACTTTGGACTTTACTATTGGACTCTGGACTTTGGTTTTTGGCCGTCTGTTTGGCCCGTTTTTATTTGTTTTAGCTTCCGCACTGATTATTACTGTGATGCATGAGATACTCTGATTTTAATTCGGGCGTGATTGAATAATTTTTAAATTGTTTTGAAAAATCGATATAACTTAGCCTTAGCATTTTTCTAGATGAGCTCGACTTGGGTCGGGTCTTGTTTAGAAAAGTGTGGCGGTAATGCCCTGGCCTGGGAAATCAAATCCGGGGTGTTACATTTTCCTCAGCAAGTGAGCAATTCGAGTTATTCTAGCAATTCGAATTAATTCGAATTGCTTGAATAATTAGAATTAGCTCATTTCAGCCTTGTACAGATTTTGCCCACATTCTCAAGTTCGAATTATGAACCAATTCGAATTAATTCGAATTGATCTCAGTAATTCGAACTTGTCTGGTTTCTCTGTTTTTCAAGCCAATTCGAATTAATTCGAATTGGCCTGAATAACTCGCATCTCTCACAGGAAGTATCAATTCGAATTAATTCGAATTGATGCAATAATTCGAACTCCCCTTCCAAATCCTTTATATATCCGTGTTCCCCCCCCCCCCCCCCACTTCCATCACTTTCACTTTTCACATTTCCAAAACACCCGTGTTTTCTCTCTCGCAAACCCTTCCCCCTCGCGAAAACCAGTCGCTTATTTCAAGCTTTCCTCCGGCCAAATCACTCGGAAATGGCTTCTTCTTCATCTAATCCAAGTGGGAGCAGGGGGTAAGTGTTTCTTTTCCATTTTCGCACTCGGTTTTCGCAGTTTTTTGTTTGTCTCTTCGTATTCCTTGCGAAATCGAGGTTGGGGAGGGAATGTGTTTCATTTTTCATGATGGGGATGGTCGGAATGTGCCCGGAATGTGTTAGGTTGTTCGGGAATAAGGATAAAACCACTAGGGCAGAACCTAAATTTTTTAGGGCTTTTTGTGAAACTGCCATTGATGGAGTCGAGTGTTTCTGTGAAGGGAAATTCTTTTATTTTGAAAATGAGGGTCTCAAAACCCTTAAAGATTTGATTTTTGTTCATATTGCAGTATTGTTGTTCCATTTGTGTCTTTGTGTGTATTTGTGTTATCTGTATTTGTGTTTTGCTAATCTGTGAATAGGGATAACAAGGTGGTCATGCTTGGTTCAGCCACTGTGTTATTTTTCAGTAGATAATTGTTGATGATGACTGAAAATGCATATCGATACTATCTGCAAAATTCATGTTTTTAAGGCATGAGTTTTGTTGGTGACATTAGTACATTACAGTAGTATAGATGGATCAACTGTTCTCGTTTCTGATAATGTTTGCATGTATAATATTATATGAATACTTTGGCAATAAATGCTTTTGTCGGGTACATGTTGCCCACATTTTGCAAACTCAGCTCTGGAAGTTGATTTTTGCACATCCGGGACACATGGTACAGACGAAACCATGCCAAAATTTTTCCAACACTTGAAGCATGGCATTTATGTGTAAAAAGACAAAATGATAGATTGTTCTCTACCTTAAAGTGTTTGATATTTGTCAACTTGGAACAAGTGGGAAATACTTGTAAGGAATGTTTTGTTTTATTCCTTAAAAACCCACTTTCCAAAACAAAATCCAAATGGGGGACCACTTACACCCCCAATTTCATTAAATAAACAAGTCAACACCTTTTCATAAAAATCCAAAAAATCGCCTTTTGTATGTATGCATGTCTATTTTTATCTTTATTTTTTATTTTTGGTCATGGTCCATTATACATACTAGTAATTGTATGATTTATCGCTTGCATCCGATTTTCATCATTAATCTCTTATCTTCCCTACCTCACACGATTTAAATCACTTTTTAAGTGATAAAAATCGAATTCCTTCGTAGGCTCAATAACCTACGAAATTTTCTCTTTTTGGTCCTTTGACCACCCAAAAACATCTTAGACTATTTCTAGTCCAAGAAAAATTTCTAAGGATCCAAGATCCTTATTTCTCTATTGCTTTCCTTATTATTGTTGTAATAAGAGTGGATTTGATAATCTGACCCCTTGGACTTTCATAGTGTACCTCAAGTGAGACAGGTGCTAGAAAGTGAACTGTACTTTGAAGTGGCTGAAGGTATTAGGCTGAGGGTCTCAGACCTAATCATCTCTCCATGTCTTTTCAGAGACATCATTCCCCTAGCACAGAACGAAGATCACGAGGAAGAAACCCAACTACTGGATCTGCCAGTGGAGCTCCTAGGAGAAATCCTCTCCCGCATCGGAGAGGATTGCATTAAGAAAGTGTGGAGAGTCAGAGGAGTGTGCACCAAGCTAAGGGACGCAGCTGATCTTCCCATCGTCTACAGAAGGTGTGAACTGGAAACCACCATCGTCAAGATGTGGGAGCAGAGGTTGGAACCGCAAAAAGAGGCACTCATGGCCAAATGCGAAGAAGCTGGCAACTATAACCTGAAACTCATCCCAGCCCTGCAGGCATTCGGAGCAGGAAACGAGACCCTGGCTTGTGAGCTGCTAAAGGAAGGGATTGAGGACAACCACAAGGCCTCAATCTTTGTCCGGGGATACATGCTGCTCAGCAGGCTAGACAATGAACAGGTCCAGCAGGGAGTGTCAATGATCGACAAGATCATAACCAGCAGGTTCGTCATGCAATACGTTGGGACCAACGTCTTTCCATGGTTGGCTGATAGCCTGGAGACACCCGACTTGTTTGGAGACCAAGGACCAAGGGTCTACTGCACCAGGGTAATGGAGGAAGATGAGGGTGACATGGTAGATTTCTGCGTACCCTGCAGCTTGACGAATTATGTCCATTGGACCAGAATTTTCATCCAAGGGTAGCGGGGAAAGATGCTGATGAAGGACTGAATCTGTAAAGATTCACTTTTGACTGGATTTACTGGAATCGTATTTTGGTAACTTTTTGACTAATCTTTGAAGCTAACCTATCCAAGTGTACAGCTTCGTCTGTATTGATGTCTGGTTGTAATTAAGGTCGTGTACTGTACAACGAACCTTGAATTTGTTTGTTTTAATGGTTGTACGACATATTTTGGAAGTCGTACAATTACTGCTTTCCACAAGAGAATTTCGTCTTGAGTTCTCCATTATTCGAAAAAAGATGTGTGACAGTCCAAGATGAATAAGTGACTGTCATGCCAAAAACAAGCTGTGACATGCTTGCATGTTCACAGTATCTCTTTTTACTGCTTTCAATTAAACAAACCGGCATAAAACAAACATAAATCTGTCACCTAAATTCACATGTTGAATTTAGGCTGATGACGAAATCTTCAGACTATTACATTGGGATAAAACAATTAAAAATATGCATGACATAAATTCTTGAAGTTTTGAGCTATAAAAATCCAATGATATGATCACTTGAAAGACTAACAAACTTTCATGTTGAGAATTTGATTGAATAAGTTGTAAGAATTTTTCAAAGGTTAAATTTGAGAATAAATGTATGACATGATCAAACCGTCCCTTGTGAGATCTGAGCCGAGTCATTTTTACTCAATACTTCTTTGATTGTGTGAATCAATTCGATTAAAGGGCACTAGAACTTGCAATTGGGACCGATTCAAGACCATGCCATATTCCCGAAATCGAGCATATGATCGAGGCACTTAGAAAAACCCAAATTTTGGCTTTCGTTTGAATTCCAAACCCAAAAACATTTTCCCTTTAGGATTAACCAATCTGAGCCTTCAAACCTAATTTTTCTTTGAAGCCACTATATTACTCCTAGCCTTACAAAAAGACCAAGAAAATCAAACCCAAGTGTACATGAGCCATCCCATCAAGGCATAGTAACTTTTGATCATCCAGTATGTATCAATCGGTATGCTGTAAACCGATTCAAAAAAAAAAAAAAAAAAAAGAGAGAGAGAAGGGGTAGAGAAGAAGTTGAGATCTATTCAACAAGAATAAATTGCAAATGACAAAGCAAATTAGACAAAGTCTAATGTCATGCAAAAGAAAAACAGAAAAACAAAAGAAAGATAGCAATAATGATGATCATAGATTCTACAAAATGCCAGGTTGTGGTGGAATGGTGTCATGTCACTTTTTAGCCCAATAATTCCTTTTCCTACCAAATGTTACAACCGTATGCCCCGTTACAACCCTAAATAAGACCTCGGGATCTCAGTTTGAGGAAATGAGCAGGTGGCGAGTTGGTCCAGTTGCAAGCTTATGGGAGAATTTAATTGAATTTGATCTTGAGCGTTAATGATAAAAGCCAATCTTGAGAGTGAGTGAACTTTCCGATTCTACCATATGTGAGGCTCTGCTTTGATTGATTAATGATTCATGTCATGCTTGAATTCAAGAATTAAGCCAATGTAATTTTCTAAACACATATTCAAGAAGAATTAACAATAATGATTGATTTATATGTTCACTCAAGTGAGAAGTATCATTCCATTAAACACTGCAATCAAGAGAATTTAATACCTGTAATTTTGATTGTCTTATCCCAATATAAAAAGAATGAAATTTCTGAGGCCACGCAAATGGATTGAATATGCAGAGTCCAAGCTCCTAGGAGCACTGACTCTGACTGCTCGGGGACGATCAGTATTAAATGTGAGGATGTTGATAATGGCCAAAATTGTCCATTATTTCCAATCCATTTCCCTGTCTGAGACGGACATTTTGATCGTGATTCCATCTTATTTCAATAAGAAAGCAGTTGAATTTAACAGATTAATGCGAGTTTGTAAAAACATCAAGCCGGTAACAAAAAGACACAAAATATACAATTTTAAATTGTATTTGTGTTAGAAAAATCCAAAAACATGAAAAAAAGGAAAAAGAAAAGAAAAAGGAATGAAAAGATGGGCAAAAGAATAAGAGAGCCCACAAAAATCCAAAAAGATGGGAAAAAGATTGAAAAATCCCACAACTGAAAATTTGGTTAAGTGATTGAAGCACAATTCGAATTGTGAGCAATTCGAATTAATTCGAATTGCACAACAATTCAAATTGCTAAATAGAGCAAGAAATGGTTAAGTGTTGGAAGGGATGCAGAAGGCTAGTTCGAATTATTCGAGTTCGAATTAATTCGAATTAGGGAATGAAGAGAGAAGAAACCCAAAGGCAAGAAGAAGAGGCAATTCGAATTGTCCAAGTTCGAATTAATTCGAATTGGCACAAACAATTCGAACTGCCAACAGAGTGCAAGGAAGCCAAGCAGAAACCCTCATCCAATTCGAGAAATACCAATTCGAATTATCACAACAATTCGAATTGACTAATGAAGGCTACAATCCCAGCTCAAGGAAGAGATCTCACAGTTCGAATTAATTCGAATTGGTCGAGATAATTCGAACTTCACTCAACAATTCATTCAAATGAAGCTGTGGAGCATGGGCACAACATTGGTGGGCCTAGGGTTTTGAAGATTGTCTATAAAAGCAGACCTTCCACAACAGAATCAAGGATCAAGAATTTTTAACCAAAAGGCAGCTTGGGACAAAAAGAACAACAGGAGGTTCCACACCCCTTAAGGGTTAGGTAGGTAGTTTAGATTAGTTTAGTTTATTTTTCTTGCAAGTATTTTAATCCTTACATGCTTTAATCTTAGTTTAGTATAGAAGCAGTTTGTGTAACCCTTAGAGTAGCCATTTTCCATATGTCTACATGCTTTCTAGTTAGAATAAACCCTACCTTCAAGCTAATGATGGTGTTGGGTTCTTATTTTGCTTTCAAGTGTCAATACAAGAAAAATTTCCAGAAATGGTGTTATTCATGTGTTTTGGCACTCTTTAATGCTTTCCCTATAAATAAATGCTTAGTGTGTTTGTTTGTTTCAACTAGGTTACATTTATTATGTCCTAGTTGACATTCAAACTTAATAAATGCATGTTTGTGGGTTTTTGGCTTGATTTAGTGCCTTAGAGCTTCAAATAAGTGTTCTTAGGTTTTAGATGTTTTTAATGTCTGTGTTTAGTTGTATTTTAATTTTATTCTTCCTGCCTTAATCTTATTTCGTGCTTCCTTAGATAACTTGTGTGTTCTTAGTTTACCCATGTAGTTCTTAGATAACTAGATGTTTTAGGCTCTTTGATCTCTGATTTCTTGTTTGTAGAAATAGGGTTTGAATCTGGCCAATACCCACTAGACATGTATTTGTTTATTTCTTGAAAATCTCACTAGGGTGGCTGTGAAATGACACTGATGTGAGATGAGGGATTTAGTAAATCTAAACCCATCATTACAGTACAGTGTTCACCTAACCCATACTAGTGAGAACAAAAATTGTTGTTGTCTGAAAATATGTGATTCGAATTGAGGCAATTCGAATTAATTCGAATTGCCAAGGGAAATTCGAATTGCATATCCAAACTATTCTCTTCATGTGGTTTTCAACCAATTCGAATTATGTCATTCGAGTTAATTCGAACTGCCCAACAATTCGAATTGGGTTAAAACCACATTGTATCCATTGCCACCCATTCATGCCTTAGTTTATTTTCCATCCTTCACCAATTCGAATTGTTGCAATTCGAATTAATTCGAATTGCTGTATAATTCGAACTCACACTCCCTTTGAGGTAAATGCCTTAGTCAATTTGAGCAAGAAAGGGACTTCACCAATTCGAATTGTCCAATTCGAATTAATTCGAATTGGCCAATAATTCGAATTGGATGATGCTCCAATTTCTAGCAATGATCAATTGAGTAAGTAATACTTCATCCTTCATGCATGCTCAATTCGAATTACCCCAATAATTCGAATTGAACTATCCTTTTATTTTGAAAATTCCAAAAATATTTTCTTTCATGATTTGTGTAAGTTGCATGGGTGTATTGGGCCTAGGCCCAACTCATCTAATTTCTGTCCATTACACATTTCAACCCTCTAGTGTCTACCTAGTGTGTGCTTAACAACCACACAATACCAAAAATATTTTTCTTACTTTTATGTTTTTCTCTTTCATTGTGTGTATGAACGGATAATGAGAAACACCACAGATTAATGTTGGTGAAAGGTCCCTTCACAGAGATATCGACTAACCCGTCTTCTGTGTGTCAATTATTATCTGTTATTTTGCATGATCTGGTTAGTGGTTGGTGGAAGCTTCGGCGAGCGTTCTCTTCACCAAGAGTTTCGATTAGAGTTATGGAATGGTTTGGGGCTTGATTTGAAACTTTGGGTGTGACATGGGGGAATGATAGGAGTACTTGGCATGTCAACTAATGATATGTTATGTGTTGCTTGTCCACCACAGATATGTAATATAACTTCACAAGGCCTGTGGAGGGAGTTATAAGTCTGTGGTATCTTAGAAATTGATGTCTTAAGAGCATGTAAACTCTTACTGTAAGTACCTGTCTGTTAAAGGGAACATGGTATAGAGAGCATGAGAGTTAGCTAACTGGAGGATTATCCCAAGCTAAGATCTGTGTATAAAAATGGAAGTTCAATTGTGTTTCATCTGAATCTTGTCCAATCGTTATTATTTCCTCCCTGTCCCTTCTGTCATATTTAAACCTGCTTTCTAGATAGTGTAGCATAATTTTATATTGCTTTCGTAGTATAGATTTAATTGCTTTCTTCGATCTAGTTTACCATGCTTTGTAGAATAATTTTTACTGCTTTCATGATCTGGTTTAATTTATGTCAAATAGTTGTTAGAAACCCTTGCAAAACTTGAAACGAGTAACCGAGTGGAAAATCTTAGTAAACGACGTCGGCCCTGCTTCCATCGCACATCCTCCAGTGAACGATCCGGTACTTACTATAAATTACTGCAATTTTTGACCCGTGCGCTTTCGGGAGCACAGTTTCGTGACACGAGTAAATAAAAATAACATTTTGGGAAAATACTCATACAGTGGGAAGATGTTCAAGAATTTCATGGCAGGTATCTTCTTGACATGAAATTAAGAGAAGCATTATGGTGCAGATACCTAGGACTTTCAGGGTGACAGACTGAAGGTCCATCCCGGTTGCACCGTGATACTTGTCAAAAGTTTCATGGCTGGAAGAACACAGCGCCGTTTGAACCCCACAGGAGTAATAAAAAGGGAAATCTTAGTGTATTCTTAAACCCCTTCCCCCAATCATAACTCTTTTAAATCCGAACTTGGAAATTGCATTTAGACGGTTCTTCAACCCCCCAGCAACAAAATGAAACTTGGCTTGAGTGCAAAAGTTTCATGGCCGTCACCGGGGACTCTTGAGGCACCATTTGAAATCACAGTTTCCTCCTTAAGCAATAAACCAGTAAAAGAATTTTCAGAAAATTACTCGTGTTGGCGAAGCTCGTCAAAAGTTTCAAATTCTTTTCATCTTTTATTCATTCTCAAGGAAAATATGATCAGAAATTATCACTAGGACACAAATTTGGACGAATATGGTAGTCATGAATGACTGTCATCACAAAGCATTTCGGACAGCTGGATATCAATGAAAAGACAGCTGGTCAAATACAGCAGAGCAATGTGGACATGGTCCGCAATGATATTCGAACCTCCCATATTGCAATGAAAATGATATGGGAATCGGTACTAGAGCCAATCAGGAAAGTGTCAGCTTCCCTGGTAAACAAAGAGAAATGTGCCTTAAAAGCTAATGTGGTCACATATGAAGAAGCAGATTCAAGAACTGCTTCAAATGAACCTTTGTCGGACACCGATAAAAATGTTGAACAAGAGGAAAGTCACATTTCCGAAAGTCCAAGTCAACCCACTGCCTCTGGGGTAAAAGAGGAAGAAATTAACCTTAGGCCAATGACAGGCACCTCTAAGGTTAATTCACACGAGAAAGTCCTATCTACAGCCTGGCTGGACTACCTAGGAAAATGGGAACAGCTGGTTTCCAAAACGGGAATTAACCCGAGCAAAACAGTAATCGAGACATCCGGAAGATACAACAGGGTCTGGATGCTCGAAAGATCAAAGCCAGAAGTGGTTCGAAAGTGGTACCACTTTAGAGCATTAGCATCTGTCCATACTACATCGCCAGGGTTTCTGGAAATCGAAAAACTTTCGGGATGGATACGTAGCACGCTGCATGAATCATGGCAAAACAACCCGACCTGCAAAGAAGAGATATTCTGGAGCTTAAGTTCATTTCAGCGACACCATAAATGGTAAGGAAAGGTTCTTATTCGGTCTTTCATTTTATTAAATTACAAAGTCCTGATATGATTGCTTTCAACAGAGTTAAGTCTATAGATTCGAAGGCATCAATGGTATCTTCAATCAGCGAAGATGAAATCTCCACCAGACGAGCATGAGGATTCTGGGTCTGTCTCACCGAGATGGAAAAAGTTAAATATATGTTTAAAATATTCTCAAACAATTTAAATGGATCGTTCCTAGTTAACTCTTTAACAGGGAAGAGCACAGAGTTTGCGGAAACCTCTTTCGAAAAGAAGAGGTTACTCATCTGGGAAAACAAGTTGCCAGAAACCGAATCCACCAGCAAGAAGGTATGCAACATGATGCATGTTGGCCAATGGGATAACCACATATGACCATATTGTGAAGAACAGGAAAAACCCCTATTCGGTATAAAGATCCGGGTAACCCAGAAAAAATCCGGACCCGAACAGGACAAAGGGAAGAAACGACCAGAAAACATTCACAAGCCAAAGTAAGATTAGCTTAATGTAAAAGAAAAAGAGGTGTCGACAACACCCATAACTAAAAGCCGACAAAGAAGGGTAGAGTAGTTGGCAGTAAGTGGCCGACAAGAGAAGGTGGAGAGTTGACAAAGAAGCCACCTAACGCAATAATTCTAAAAGGACAATAATGTAGCCAGTGGAAATTAAGGCCAAGTGACGAACGCAGTGACGTCACAAGAATTTAGAGGAAGATAGGAATCCGCGATTGAAGTCCGCAAGCGCCTATAAATAAAGAAGTTTAAAGCAGATGGAGGGCATCGAAAAATCCTCCCAACTCTTCAAAACATTTGTAATATTTCCTTTCTGCAAAATTTCCTTTCTGTGTTTGTAATAGTATGGGGAGCATCTCCAAGAGTCTTGCTTCCTCCATGAGGAGCTAAGTATTTGTCTTCTCCATCAAATCGCTGGGTAATCTCATCCATTTACATGAGAACTTTCCCAGGAATGAGAAAGTGTCCGATGTCAGCTTTTACGAAACTATAAGTAATTTCCTGCAAAGGGAGGCGGGAATGACAAGGTTTATCATCTTGGTTTCATAAAATGTTATAGTACTTTTTCCATCCTTATATATAGCTTTATGGGAAATTATATTTGAATAATATTTATAATATTTCTTCAATAAAATCCAGGCTTCCAGTATTCCAAATATTCCGATAATATAGTTAAAAACCTTTACCCATATCTTGTTATGCCCTAAAGTAGGAAACGAAAATAGGGTTGCCATGTTTGTTGCTGAAGGAGCCAAGAATCGGTGAACCATCGGTCGCGGCTGCGTGGTTAGTGGAAGTACGTAAAATCCCGGAGCTTAGGAAACCCGACAGCAAGACGGTCAAATCCAAGGTATGAAGTTTAATGTTTAATTTAATTATCGAAAGCACGATGGGCTTTAATAAAAAAATTAAGATGGGGGTCAAAGTGTAATAGAACAAAAGTTGAAGTCAATTGATGGGGTCAAAAGTATAAT
Organism: Hygrophila difformis; assembly: GCA_030278955.1. Lineage (NCBI taxonomy): Eukaryota > Viridiplantae > Streptophyta > Magnoliopsida > Lamiales > Acanthaceae > Hygrophila > Hygrophila difformis. The sequence goes on along the minus strand of JAOANR010000007.1, from coordinate 58,892,848 downwards.
TAGGCAAAAGTTGGTAGGGTCAAGTATAATTTTAAAAAGTCTGAATGGCAAAAAATTGAACAAAGATGGTTTGTTATGGCCTAAAATTCATAATCCAATTAGTCATGGCCTAAACCTGAAAGGCCTCCTTCTGATGGCCCATTTTGATAATTATCTCTTTTAATTTTACTCTAAAAAATTTTATTTAATAAAAACCATTGACATTATTTAAATTTGTATACAGAAAAAAACTAAACTAAATTTGTTTATCTCCTGTAAATTACAGTGAACGTTTATCATACAATGTTTATTTTCTGAAGATTTTGGGTAGGAAAATTTTACTTTGCACATTTATCGGATGGTCTCTTTTTTATCATTGATTTTTTCTCATTTTTACTCAATAATGTATTGTCGAAAAATGGGCATGACGAAATTAAATTTATATAATACTCCCTCCGTCCTAGCTATCTTGTCTGATTTAAATTTTTTTACACTGTAGCTTTGACTCAATTTTATTGTAGGTATACATTCGAAATAAAATAGTCAAGTTGGGTATTGTTAGAATCGTATGATCATATTATTTTATAATATATATTTTATATAATTTCCAGTTGTATTAATTTTGAGATATTAACGGTTGAAAACGTGCATTGGATTGTGTGCAGTAATCAAAGAAGACAAGTTAAATGGGACGAATGAGTAAAATATTTGAATTTTAAAATACTATGTTGTTTCTTTTAAATAAAAAAGATAAACATTACTTCTCGCGAATTGCGCGAGCGGATATGCTAGTTGGAATAAAAACTCAAGTGGTCCCATGAGTTTCACCCTAATTATCCAAATTGATATAAAAAATTTTAGTTATCCAAAATGGTCCTATAACTTTCACACTTAAGCCAAAATAGTCCTATAATACTTTAGAATTTTATTCGAAGTCCCTCAAATTTTTAATTGTTAAGTTTTACCCTTTAAAATTTTGACTTTGTATAATTTGGTCCTCAATAGTACATATTTCTAACTTGATAACATAGATTTGTTTAAAATTGGTAGTAGATATTTATTTAATTTTTAAAAGTATGATGGGCCATTTAAATAAATCTATATGTTGACTGGGGTCAAATGATAATTAATAAAAATAAAAGATATGGGATCAAACTTTGGGGTCAAATAATAATTAATAAATGGTATCTTGATTGGGGTCAAAAAATAATATTCCCTCCGTCCCACTAATTATGTCTCACTTTCATTTGGTCCATCCCAATACTAATGTAACATTTTCTTTTTTAGAAAATTTTTACTTCATCAACATCAATATATTAAAATATCACATCAACTAGTTACTTCACTTTTTCTTAATTCAAATAAACATTACATCAACTAATTACTCTACTTTAACACAATAACTTATTATACCTAAAATACAATGCCCAAAAGTTTTGGAACGGTATTACCGGGACGGAGGGAGTAAAAGAATATGGTATCAAAATATTAGAAAATGAGCATGATATGTGCTATGTTTTATGGATACATATTTCAACTCTATATTTTTATTGATATTGATAAAAATGGCTTGAATTTGACTAATTTTGTGAAATGTGTGAATTTGTAGAGAAGGTGGATTTTCATACTTGGACAGCTCATTTTCAAGTGTTAGGCGTGCCCATGCCTAAGGTCCGGTTCGCAACTGTGGAGCCCATCTAAAAGTTTCTGAAATTGCAAATAAATCCCTGGGGCATTAAATTAAAGATTTGAAGAGTTTGGGCATTATTTGGCAAAGGGATTTAATTATTATATCTTGGAGAGAAAGAAACAAAAGATTTGGCAGATTGGGAAGAGGGAGAACACGATCAAACGTGGGAGAGAAAGAATCGGTCCTGGGGAGCAATATAAGAAACGACTTCACCATACCAGATTCCAGGCACAGACAGACAGATTTCGGACACCAGAGCATTCCAGATTTTCCATACAACTCCACTCCAATTCGCATCATTCTTCCAGCAAGTGCTCCACAATTTTCATCAAACTTCATTCAATTCATTTACCGAACAGCAGCCACATTTGGAGGCACTAGTAGTTGCGAACCTGGACAGAAATAGCAAAGTTTAGACAATCAAATAGCAGCAGCGAATCTGGACAGCGGAGCAGCCGGGCAACGAAATTGTGGACCAATCTTTTGACAACAAGCGTTCCTGGAGGGGATATTTTGGTCCGGTGAAATCTCAATCTAATTTCTGAATTTGTTGGAAAATGTTGAGTCCTTGTTTTGTTGGAATTATAATGAGTTGTGAGTAGAATATTTTGTCTAGTTTGGGATTGAATTAATTTTGGGATATTGAATTGTGAAACTTTGATTTGGGTTAATTTGACTGTTCATTTGTTATGGGTATTTCCAATCTCTCTATGTTGCAAGGTTAGAATTCTAGAATTAATATTTGTGGCCACATGTTAATTTGTGAATTCATTGCTATATTGAGTTTCTTCACCCGTAATTGTGTTGAAACTCGATTGGAGTAGTAAACTAGAGGAGAAACCTCTAGGGGAAATTGGAATCAATATTGAACATGTCCTCGTAGGAATTTTGTTATATTGAATTGGGCTTTTCTTGTGTGTAATGCTATTGAATTTGTAAATCCTATGGTCGTACCTAGGGTTCTCTTTCAATTAGGGAATTAGCTAATGGCCGTACCTTGGCTAACGATAAAGTATGGAAAAGTTGATTGTGAACGCGTGTTGAGCAATTATAACCAATTTATCCATTGAATGAATGAACATTGTTTTTGGTTGATGATCGATTCTTATGTCCCAAATGAAAATTCATGCCCAAGCTAGATACTTTGATTATTGGAAGTTTGGAATTTTGTCTTGCATTATTAGTTTAGATTGATTTTATTTCTTTTTATTAGGATTAGTTGATATAGAAAAATCCCCCCTCTTTATATCTATATATATTTTATAAATAATCAATTTATTAAATCCTTGTTTGCATCCCTTGGGAGACGACCCTACTCACTATATATTACATTTATTTGTGTTTTTGTAGCGTAGGACTAATATTTACTCCCTCTGTCCCAACTAAGATGTCCTGTTTGACTTCTGCACACAATCCAATGCACTTTTTTAATCGTAAATATATCAAAATATATAAAAATAAAAATTATATAAAATATATATTCGAAAACTATACAATTAAACGAATATAACAAGATCAAACTCGACTATTTTTTTCAATTATATACTTATAATAATATTGAGTCAAAGTTGAATAATGAACAGTGTTAAAAAGTCAAACATGACATCTAAGGTGGGACGGAGGGAGTATTTTGCAGCTTTGCGACGAGCTAGCAATTTTTGGCGCCGTTGCCGGGGACGCCAATAAGGATTTGGATACTTTGGTTATTTTATTTATTCTATTTTATTATATATTATTATTTATTTCTGTTTACTAGTTTATGCCTCGAACAGAAAGTGGTGCTGAACAAAATTTTGATCCTGAAATTGAAAAGACTGCACGTCGTTTGAGGAAAGAAGCTAGGAAGCTAAGGAGAGCAGAAAAAACAGCCGTTCTATCACCATTGATTAGCTTGGCAGTGCAAATTGCAGAGGATTCTAGCTCGTCGGATTCTGAGGATAGCAAGGAGCTAGAGGAAAAGGCTAATATTCCATAGACACAAATGGCTCAACAAATGACATTAAGGGAGCTAGCAGCTCCTGATTTGGCTCAACAGCCTTTGTGTATCACTTTTCCTACTGTAGCCGAAAATGCGGCATCTGTGCTTAAAACTGGACTGATACATTTATTACCTTCTTTCCATGGTCTTTCAGGTGAGGAACCGCATAAGCATTTGCAGGAGTTCGATGTGGTATGTACCAGTATGAAACCTGCTGGAGTCACTGAAGACCAGATCAAGCTGAGGGCTTTCCCCTTTTCACTGAAGGATGCTGCGAAGGACTGGCTCTTCAACCTTCCAGCCGGGAGTATTACTACGTGGAATGTCATGAAGCGCAGATTCTTGGAGAAGTCTTTTCCTGAATCTCGAGCTGCCAACATGTGCAAAGAAATATGTGGAATCAAGCAGGCAACAGGGGAGTCCTTATATGAATACTGGGATAGATTTAATAAACTCATTACTAGGTGTCCTCAACACCAAATCTCTCAACAATTACTAATCCAGTATTTTTATGAAGGGCTAACTGCTATGGATAGGATGATCGTTGATGCTGCGAGTGGTGGTGCACTGATGAACAAAACTCCAGCGGAGGCATGGCAACTGTTGAATGATATGGCCATGAATTCTCAACAATTTAGGCTACGAGAGACTGTGGCAGTGAAAGAGGCCACCAAGGTAAATTCATTAAAACAACAACTCACTGAGCTAACCTCTTTTGTCCGAAAACTTGTTGTAGGTACTGTTCCTGTTAAGGCATGTGGCATCTGCTCCAACCCTGAGCACCCTACTGATGCTTGTCCTACATTGAGGGATGTGGTTTCTGTCAATGCTGCTAATTTTGTGCCACAAAGGACCTATGATCCATATTCCAACACCTACAATCCGGGGTGGCGTGATCACCCGAATCTGAGGTATGGAAATCAGCAAGTTAGCTATCCACAGCAACCGCCACCCGGTTTCCAACCCAATTCACAGCCTCAATAACAACAGCAGCCACCTCACACCCCTGCTCCAGGTAGTTCCTTGCAAGACATGGTTAAATCTATTGCTTCAAGCGTTTTGCAATTCCAGCAGGAAACTAGGGCGAGTGTGAAGAACCTGGAGGATCAAATGGCTCAAGTTATGGCTGAGCTTCGAGAGTCTGGAGAGCGTGAGAAAGGAAAGTTACCTGCACAAACTAGCATGAACCCATGTAATGTTAGTGCCATAACGTTGAGAAGTGGCAAGGAGTTAGAAGGTCCAAGGGTTATCAATTATAAGGATAAAGCCGATGAAGAAATTGAAAAGGAGATAGAGGAAGAAGCGAAAAACTCATCTAAGGTAGTTTTGAATTCTCCAGTTCAATCATATTCTAACCCGGCCCCTTTTCCTCACAGGTTGGCGAAACCGAAAAAAGGGGACAAGGACAAAGAGATGATAGAAATATTCAAGAAAGTGGATTTGAGCATTCCTCTACTTGATGCAATAAAGCATGTGCCTCGCTATGCCAAGTTCTTAAAAGATTTATGTACCAACAAGAAACGATTGCGAGGGGATGAGAAGATCTTAGCTGGGGAGAGTGTTTCAGTAGTACTCCAACGCAAATTACCTCCAAAATTTGGAGATCCTGGTATGTTTGCAATACCATGTAAGATAGGTAAGTTAAATATTGAGAAGGCCATGTTAGATTTAGGAGCAGCTATTAATGTCATGCCTAAATCTATATATAATTCACTGAACATTGGGCCGTTGAAAGAAACTGGAATAATCATTCAACTAGCTGATAGGACAAATGCATATCCTGAAGGCATGGTGGAAGATGTCCTAGTGCAAGTAAATGATTTAATTTTTCCTGTTGATTTCTATGTGGTGGATATGAATGATGAAAGTTGTCGAAATCCTTCACCCATCATACTTGGTAGGCTATTTATGTATACTGCCAGAACAAAAATTGATGTGGAGAATGGGACATTGACTATGGAATTTGATGGTGTCAAGGTTAAGTTCAATATTTTTGCAAATGCAAATCATGTGGAACCTTACTCTGTGTGTAGTATTGATGTTGTTCTTAACCAACATGTGCATGAAGTGTGGAATGAGTTGCAAGGGAATGCCATGGTGTACAAGGAAGATCCACCATTTTTAAAAGAAAAGGGGGAGAAATTTTGCGAATCTTATTCATTATTTGATCGAGGTAAGAGTTGTTCTTGTGGGGGTTGTCAATTTGCTAAATCTAAAAATGACTCTTTTGAAGAATTGGAAACCCCAAGTTCTGCCTTGGACAAGGAGGTTGTAAATGGCTTCCAACTTAAGCCATATTACAAAGGATTTGAGAAGAAAAGATGTGGAGTTTATGACTCCAAGAAATCCCAATGGTGGAAATTTTAAGTTGAAAGATTGAAACCATGTCTAGCCAAAGACTTAAAAGAAAGGCACTTCTTGGGGGAGGCAACCCAAGCATTTCATTTCAATTTCATTAGTTTAGTTGAGTTTTTAAGTCTTAGAATGAGTCTAATAAAGTTTTCCTTGGTTTGGGATTTTGTTTGATGGTTTCAGAAAATTTTGAAGTTGCAGAGCAGAATTTGGTGTTGTGTGTGGGCATTCCTAAGGGTGAATATTAAACAGGAATGTGGAAGAGATTCTCAGGCAGACTAATAATTGACCTTTAGCGTGGGCACCCAAGAGGAGGAATTGGACTGCTGTACTGAAGGAAAAACAAAAAAAAGGGAAAAAAATCCAGTAGAACTGAAAGCCTTGGGCGTGGGCACGCCTAAGGAAGCAAAACAGACTGGAAGTTTGTGGATGGAAAGAAAAATAATCAGTCCAACTTTGAGTCTTCAGCATGGGCAGGCCTGAGAAAAAAAAAATAGATTGCCAGTTGAATCGAATCTAGGGCAAAATTTGGTTCCCAATTTCTAACTTCAATTAAGCCCAGACTTCCCTCATCACCAAATTCCCAACTTCCCGTCTCCTCTCCTACATGCCCTCTTCCACGCCAAACCACCGCCCATGCCTCGTCGTCGTCCGCCGCCTTGCCCAGCCGCCGCCGCCCCTGCCTCCTCTCGCTCTCGCCGTCGACGGTCGCCCCCTCCCTCGCGGCCTCTCTCCTTCTCTCTGTCCGCCGCCGCCCCCCCCCCCCCCCCTTCTCTGTCTCACCGCGCTCGCGCACCACCATTCTTCCAGTCGCCGCCGCCGTCCCTGCCTCTCTCCATTGCCGCCACCACTCTAGCCCTTCCGCCGCCCCTGTTCCTTCTCTGTTTCGCTCCAGCAGCGCCGCCCGCCCTTCTTCTTTTCTCTCCCTCTCGCTCGCCGCCCACCACCACCATTCCACAGCCATCGCTGCACGCCACCATTGCCGAGCCGCCGCCGCTGCTAGGGTTCCAAAAACATCAATTTTTAGTTTGCAGCTCTCAATTTCAGGTAAGTCTTTCTTATTTTCTCAATTTGAGATGTTTTGAATACAAAGTGTTGGCATTTTGACCTGTTCTTGTGTTGACAATTAAAAATGTTGCAAATTAGTATTTTGTCATTCCAGGAAGTGCTAAGTTCCTCTTTCTTTGAATATTTGATCGCCCTTGTGAAATGATGAAATTAGGTTTGGTTTGACAACCTTGGTGTTGAGGAATTTGTTCATTAGTATTTGCTGAAATTCGGCATTTGGTGTCCGAGTAATTCTGATTCTGCACATGCCATCTAACATTAATGAATTTTTGTGTTGGCATTGGTTGGTTTATTAGAAATTTTCTGCCTGCAGGTCTGATAATGGGACTGATAATGGGACATGGAATCCAGTACACTATATCCAAACACGTCCCATTGTTTCCAACTCGAAAAGGATTTCACACGCCCAAGGTGCACAGGGCAAGCTTCACTAGCAGGTTTCGAAAAGATGGTCGTAGGCACATTCGGTCTCCCAAAGTTTAAACCTGGGAAGTTTCCTTTCTCTTCCTCCTTTATTTCATCTTCACTTTGCAATAGGGATATTGCATGATTTAGGTGTGGGGGAGATTTTAGGTTATGCTCATATGAATATGAATTTTTGAACTTCCTAGCGTGTCCTCTTGCGTTTATCTTGCCAAGTTCTTATGTGCATTGCTTGAATTTTGTAGAGTTGGCCATGATCTTAGTCAAATTAATTGAGAGGTGTTCTTAGCCGTCTGTCACCTAACCCTAAGTGAGCTATTTGAGCCTCTTTGAGCAAGAAAAAGAAAAAATATACACATCACGTATTTGCTCAAATTTTTTGTTGTATGAAACACATGAGACTTGATTTTCTAGAACTTGCTTGATTATACATAGTTGATTCCACTCTCATTTTTTGAATCTTGATGCAAATAAAATGATAAGGGCACTAGAATTACCCCATTTTGGCCTCGTTTTTTTTCCCTTTACCCATGCTTATCCCCTAGTGAACCACGTTGAGCCTATTGATGATATATCCATTTTTCTTGGTTCATGTTTAACCCTTAGCCTATGAGACCTTTTCTTTGATTATGGCCATACACTCATTTGAACCCTAGGAACATGAGGAAATTTGTTTAAATATCATTACATGTGATTTTATTTAGAGGTTGCACTTGATGTGAGTTTATTGAGTCTTTGTATCCGATGTAATGGTACTGCCTCTCTCTTAAAAAAAAAACAAAAAGAAAAAGAAAAAAAGAAAAGCCCTATGAAAAAAAAGAGAAAAAAATTACCAGGGCAGTGGAAATAAATAGCTTGGAACGTGTTCCTCTGTCCGGAGTGTTATGAACAAAGAGTTGAAGTTCTGTCTGCAATTTTCAGACAATGGAATTTCTCTAATAAACGTACCAAGCTATTGAAAGCCACCAAAAAAAGAGAAAAAAAAAAAAGAAAAGAAAAAAAGAGAGAGAGTCAGACATGTTTGTGAGACATGTTTATGTTATAGCTGCAAAGTTGTAATTCTTTATCTTGAGAGCAGCATGATCATTGATGTCAAGGAGAATTTGTGCAACATATGTTTCGTAGCATGTTTTGATGGTTAGACAATTTCCTCAATTCCTTTTAACCTACATATTCCATATTTTCCTACCCCAACCTTAACCCCGTTACGACCCTAATAAAGACTCTGTGATTATGAGCATCATGTTCTTATTTGAGATGTGAATTTACTGTGATTTGATAGCAAGCCTATGGGATTGATAGTTCTCTATGCGTATTGAGTGAAATGTAGCCTAAACACTTGAGGGTGTGTGATCACTTTATATATTTTCCCATTTTGTGACGATAGTTGGCTTTGCGCACCTTGATTTTGATGAAACTTTGGCATGGTTGAATGATACTTGAGTTGGCAAGCATTTTGACATTTGGTTTTGATATATGCTTGAGGACAAGCATGGATTAGGTGTGGGGGAGTTGATATATGCTATGTTTTATGGATATTTTATACATATTTCAACTCTATATTTTTATGGATATTGGTAAAAATGGCTTTAATTTGACTAATTTTGTGAAATGTGTGAATTTGTAGAGGGTGCATTTTCATACTTGGACAGCTCATTTTCAAGTGTTAGGCGTGCCCATGCCTAAGGTCCGGTTCGCAGCTGTGGAGCTCATCTAAAAGTTTCTGAAATTGCAAATAAATCCCTGGGGCATTAAATTAAAGATTTGAAGAGTTTGGGCATTATTTGGCAAATGGATTTAATTCTTATATCTTGGAGAGAAAAAAACAAAAGATTTGGCAGATTGGGAAGAGGGAGAACACGATCAAACGTGGGAGAGAAAGAATCGGTCCTAGGGAGCAATATAAGAAACGACTTCACCATACCAGATTCCAGGCACAGACAGACAGATTTCAGACACCAGAGCATTCCAGATTTTCCATACAACTCCACTCCAATTCGCATCATTCTTCCAGCAAGTGCTCCACAATTTTCATCAAACTTCATTCAATTCATCTACCGAACAGCAGCCACATTTGGAGGCACTAGTAGTTGCGAACCTGGACAGAAATAGCAAAGTTTAGACAATCAAATAGCAGCAGCGAATTTGGACAACGGAGCAGCCGGGCAGCGAAATTGTGGACCAATCTTTTGACAACAAGCGTTCCTGGAGGGGATATTTTGGTTCGGTGAAATCTCAATCTAATTTATGAATTTGTTGGGAAATGTTGAGTCCTTGTTTTGTTGGAATTATAATGAGTTGTGAGTAGAATATTTTGTCTAGTTTGGGATTGAATTAATTTTGGGATATTGAATTGTGAAACTTTGATTTGGGTTAATTTGAATGTTCATTTGTTATGGGTATTTCCAATCTCTCTATGTTGCAAGGTTAGAATTCTAGAATTAATATTTGTGGCCACATGTTAATTTGTGAATTCATTGCTATATTGAGTTTCTTCATCCGTAATTGTGTTGAAACTCGATTGGAGTAGTAAACTAGAGGAGAAACCTCTTGGGGAAATTGGAATCAATATTGAACATGTCCTCGTAGGAATTTTGTTATATTGAATTGGGCTTTTCTTGTGTGTAATGCTATTGAATTTGTAAATCCTATGGTCGTACCTAGGGTTCTCTTTCAATTAGGGAATTAGCTAATGGTCGTACCTTGGCTAACGATAAAGTATGGAAAAGTTGATTGTGAACGCGTGTTGAGCAATTATAACCAATTTATCCATTGAATGAATGAACATTGTTTTTGGTTGATGATCGATTCTTATGTCCCAAATGAAAATTCATGCCTAAGCTAAATACTTTGATTATTGGAAGTTTGGAATTTTGTCTTGCATTATTAGTTTAGATTGATTTTATTTCTTTTTATTAGGATTAGTTGATATTGAAAAATCCCCCCTCTTTATATCTATATATATTTTATAAATAATCAATTTATTAAATCTTTGTTTGCATCCCTTGGGAGACGACCCTACTCACCATATATTACATTTATTTGTGTTTTTGTGGCGTAGGACTAATATTTATTTTGCAGCTTTGCGACCAGCTAGCAGAGCAAATTGGCCAAAATTTTAAGGTTACAGATAATACAAAATATTTGGGACTAAACGGGTATGTGAGCGTAGACAGTCACATGCATACAAAAAGACACTACACACAAAATCAAACATCATTTATTTAAATTAAAGTTTAAATAAGGTAATTGAGGAAATAGGTTTATTTTTACATCAAATTTGGTATGCAAAGAGAGAGAGCAGAGATGGATGCACACAATACAATATTACAATTATAGACATGAAGTATATATATAAGGAGATGGAAATTAAAATTATTTGGCAAACAGTAGATCATCAACCTGCAGATCATCAGAGCACCTTTACTCAGTCAACAAGTTACTGTGCAGCACACTGGTCATGCAACCAAAAGGCACACTTAGTGCATTCAAATGCTATATCATCTGTCTTGCCTTCAATGGTGTCTTGGCAGACGCCACATGTGTAGCTATAATTGGTGAGCATTCGGACACAAGTGAGCGGACAACTTTTATGGCAACCGACACCATCAATGGTCCTCCCCGCGGTTTTAATCTTGGAGGAGTATCGTGAAACACAAGGAATGCAATCAATGTGAAATGACGTCGCGCATTCTTCACAATTGTACGACCATTTGTCGCTGCTCATTCCCCTTTCACAAATCTCACAAAAGTTGTTAATTTCATCGCTGCTGCTATCATCTTTGGAAGCTAACCCTCGAGAAGGTGTTAGTTCCAATGGATGCCGATCGTATTTGTGCGAAACACTTGTTGGCAAAAGCGCACAACTCATGCATATCACAAAATTAGGACAACTTCCACACACATAAAACAATCCCGCATCCCCTATTTCGGAACAACAAGCGCAGTAACTATATCCACGAGGGGAAGATGAGAGAAAGAGAATGTGAGACTTGTTGCCATGTAACTCATAAGTGATTGCATTTGGTAACACGCCACACCGAAAATCCACTGCATAAGCACATGTCTGGCATTCAAGGAAAAACCCATTGCTATAGATCGAGCAACTGTAGCAAAGCCTTCCAGAGAAAGACTGGATGTTAGATAATCTTGAAGTGAGCTTCATTAAGAGTTTATCTTCTTCACAACCAAAGTTCGGACATCGAAAAGACGACAAGCTGGATGATGATGATGTTAGATTGGCACAACATTTGTGGAGACAGAAATCAACGCATTGAGGACAAGTGTAGAAAGGTGCCGGCGAAACTACAGGCTCTATACAACCATCACATAAACGGGACTCATCAAGACAATATTTATTCGTGTCATCATACAAGACTAGGACCAACTCATGATCATGTAGTAGTATTCCCTCCTCATTCTTCAACAACAATTTCTTCCCCTCTTCCTCTTCATCAATACCAGCAGTATCACTATGACTATGACGACTATGCTCCCATAAATACATCATCACACTTGTCTTCTCATTCTTCATTGGAAAATGAGGCAGCAGTTTAGCTGTGTCCTCACTTGATACTGTATGTGTAGTAAACATATAGTAGTATATAATATTGTCAATATATATATAAATATAGTGGCATATATACAATGATTAAAATGAATTAATAATTGATTAGTTACCTGTACGGAAGTTAGTGGAGTCTGAGAAGTCAACACATTTGACATGGATGGCTGCATCACATCTCAGGCAAAAATACACTCCTGAATTTATGGAAGATAATTGTCGCTTGCAGATGGAGCACTCATCACTTCTTTGAAGGTTAGAGACGTTTGAATGTGAAGCATTCAGAAATGTTAAAGCGAGAGGATGCTTCATATCCTCATGTTTCTTGTGAAGAATAATATTAGGAAGCAGAGCACATTTTTTATGGAGATTGAATTCGCAGAAATCACAACAATAGAACAAACCTTTATGCTGCATTCCACATGCTCCGCAATCGACCAATTTGTGTCTCCTGGGAACCAAGGTGAGTTCATGACTGTGACTTCTGTGAACAACTTTGACTGGTATTGTACACTTCACGTCAAGAACAAATCTGCAATCTTCATCTGGACATTGATAGAAGGAGGAGCTCTGGCATTCCTCTCGACAATTGTTACAAACAATAGTAACATCATCATCACCATCATCATCATCATCATCATCATCATCATCACCATCATCATCGGCAGGTGGAGGAGGAGGAGGAGGAGCATTGTGCAAGTGGAGGGGTCCCCCTGGATGGAATGGATGGTGTGTTAAAACCTGAGGCAGTTGAGGATGATATGGGGAACAAGATTTGTGAAGGAAAATTACAGAAGGATAATCAGAATGATTATTATTATTGATAATAATGGGGTAATAAGGAGTGGAGAAGATGGGCAAACTACAAACACCACATAATCTTTCATTCCCTTCATCCAAATCTAATTCATTTTCTTCCACACCCGTCGTGTGGGGGAAATTTAAAACCCAAAATTCTGTTCTATCCAAATATTTAGTGTTGTCCATTTTCACTATTGTTCTATTTCTTTCATCCATTTGTCTTCAATAATATATACTACTGCCTCCATCCCACCCAGTGGCGGATCCAGGATGTTTTATTTGGTGGGTCGAATATTATGAAGAGCAATCAATTAACTTTAGCATGGTGTATTCAACCGAAACTTGTTACATTTTTTTTGGACTTTAAAAAATCGGTGGATTTAGAAAATCAATAGACTCTATGTAGAGGTGGCCGACTTTATGTAGACTTACATAATCTGTATAAATGTTTTGTTATTTAAAGAGATTTTGTATAGTTATATATTTCAAGAATAATCTACTAAAATTGATGAAGTTTTGAAGTCAATAGACTATTGAATACCTAAAGATTTTTTAAAACTTTTAAAATATTCATTGAATACCTCAAAATTTGTAATGATTTTTTTAAAATTCGGATTAAATATCTTGTGAGTTTTTTTTTATTTAAAAAAAATCCAAATTGAAAACACTAAAATGTTAATAGAGTTGTGAATCCCTTAAAATTACCCATTTAATTTAGGTTATGTTGTCTTATACTACACATACACATATTTATAATAAAAACAACAATCAATATTTGTGTATGCAAAATTCTGCTTTGGGAGAGGCAACCCTTCAATGCCCATCCGATCATCGAGTGATTAGGTTTGGGTCTAATGAGGCCTGGGGATACCCTAATATTCACCTAAAAAATATACTATATTAAACTCCTACACCCAAATTACTCAATACTTGTCCTAAAATTACAACCTAATTCTCATTATATCAAAATATTAGTACTAATACTCTACTATTTTTTATTTTCTTTGGTGGGTCAATTGACCCACCTTGAACCATAGTAGATACGCCAATGATCCCACCCCGTTTGACAGAGCCCATTAACTTTTTGATACTTTTCAAATTTGACTAAAGACTATGGAGTAATAAACAAAATATATAGTTATGTTTGATCCTATTATATTCATCTAATCATACACTTTTAGAGTAAACTACATTCGTACCACTAAAAGTTTTTAAAACCTTTTGGGCACAGTATTTTGTTGAGAATAATTAGTATTTAATATAGAATAGATCGATTAGTATTTAAAGTAAGTAAATTAGGAATTTATGTATGTTATGTGATTCACTGATTGTAATGAGTTTGAATTTTTAATTAATTTATTTATGCATAATGTGATGATTGTGGGTTTGACTTCATTAAAGGTAGTGACTAAAAAACTTAATATATTTACTTAGTTTTTTTGGCATATACCGGGTATACTCAGACCACATTGAACCCAAAACTAATTCCTCGAGGATCTGGTGGGCATTGAAGGGTTGTCTCTCCCAAAGCAGAATTCTGCATACACAAAGGCTCGAACCCAAAAACTTTGCTTAAGTTGCCAAAGCCCCATAGCACTCAGGCCAACTGCATTTGGTTAATATATTTGTTTATTGATATGCTATGATGAGATTACATTTAGTCATTACTCATATTTAATTATTTCCTAAAATTGATATGAGAAAAATATATTTGAAAAAAAAATATCCTTATTAAACTTCCGCCCCACCCCAATACTCTGCGTCCGCCACTAAATGTATCCCAATTTAAAACTAATCCTTCGATAATTTTATAAGTATAAATCCAATCGTAGTTAATATATCTTGATGGTTTTTCTTTTACTCCTACGGAAACAATGATGAATATATGCTTCCAGATTTTTTTTTAAAAAAAAATGAATATATGCTTTCAGAAAATTTCTTTTTAAGAAAAAAGGAAAAAGAGAAAAGAACAACCTTAGCTTGTAGTTTTATGATACCATTATTCTCAAACAAGTTGATGCAAACTTAAAACACCAAAAGTTTGTATAATTCTTTTCTCTAACATCAAGTTATTCCGTCAATATGGAATTTCAAAAAACACAAAAGCTGAAAAAGGATAAAAGAAAAATTAAAGAAGACAGCTAGAGTGTGAGAAAAGGAAATAATATCTAGAAAAGAACATGCGACCAAGTGTTTATCAAATTTTTGTAATTTTTACTTATATACAATTTGAGTTATAAATATTTAAAAATATGTCTTGGACTGCGTAAAATTTAGGTATGATGCATTTATATGAGAACAGAGGAAGTATATTATATTATTAATTGATAGTGTAAATTGTTTAATGGAAAAAAATTGAAAGCATAGTAAAATATTAGTACTAATAAATTTTGGATGCGCTTATGTGAATATTGCATTCTAGTTTAGGATTAAAGGGTTTAGTAAATGGCTCTGATGAAAAAATGGAGAGCTTTGAATTTGAATTTGTGTTTGTTATGTATTTGATGATCAATATGCTTGACATTACAAATGGACTCTTTACCGCCTTGCAAATTAAAAATCAAAATCTATATATATTTTATTAAATAGACTTCAAAATTATTAAAATTAATCTATACTAGATTTTTTTCGCCCGATGCGCATGGATCTTGACTTTATATGAGTTTATAAAAAAAGAGTATAATTTTTTTGGATTACATAAGCTTAACAACGAATATCGCCAAAAATGATTCTTCATCAATCTGTTGTAACAGACTTTGTTACATCAGCATCCTTTTTGTTCTTTAGCTCTCGGCAGTCCGTTGTTTTTCAATCATGTTGACAACGCTATCACAGCCTCGATCATCTTCACAAATCTATCCAAATTTGAACCTAACAATATATTTGCATTATTAAGGCTCTAAAAAAATACTATCATTTTACTCTTTAATATGTTGTGCATTTTTACTATATCCCCAAAGTTTTTAAAGAATATTATTTATATTTTTTTGGCGAGTATATATATCCAGACCACATTGGGTCTAAGACCAATCTCTTGAGGATCTGGTGGGTATTTAAGGGTTATCTCTCCCAAAGTAGAATTCTGCATATACAAAGCAGACTAATCCTAAGACTGTTTAGGAGATTTAAGGGATGTGGGCTTGGCCTAGTGGTCAAATCTCACCAACTTATAGGTTGGGAGTTCGAGATTCCCACCCGACCCCTATCCCACCATTTTCTTCCTTTGTAATTTGTGTGTCATGGGCTCTCACCATCTATTTTTTAACCTGTATAGGCTGTTAAGCAAAAAAAATAACCCATGATAAGGTGTTAGTTCCAATGGATGTCGATCGTATTTGTGCGAAACACTTGTTGGAAAAAGCACACAACCGACGCATATATGAAAATTAGGACAACTTCCACACACATAAAACAATGTCGCACCTCGGTAGAGACAACAAAGCGCAGTAACTATATACTCCCTCCGCCCCAGCAGAAACGTCATGTTTGACTTTTTGACACTGTTCATTATTCAACTTTGACTCAATATTATTATAAGTATATATATGAAAAAAATAGTCGAGTTCGATCTTATTAGATTTGTCAGAGCGTGTAGTTTTACAATATGTATTTTTCATAATTTTTAGTTCTATATATTTTGTGATATTAACGATTAAAAAAGTGCATTGCATTGTGTACAGAAATCAAACAAGACATTTTAAGTGGGATGGAGGGAGTATATATGGGGAAGAGGAGAGAGAGAATGTGAGACTTGTTGCCATGTAACTCATAAGTGATTGCATTTGTTAAAACGCCACACCTTAAATCCAACCCCCGACCACATTTCTGGCATGTGAGGAACAACCCATTGCTACAGACGTAGCAACAGACGCAATATCCTCCAAACACTGACCGGATGTTAGACAATCTTGATGTGAGCTTCATTAAGGGTTTATTGTTATGTCCGTTTGCAAGGATAACCAATGAACCAGTCCTGAAAACTAGTTCAAACACCTTTTGTGGACACGTTAAACAGTTTTATGATAATAAGCAGCGGAATATAAATAAACTGTAAATGAACGAACTCAGAGATTTGTTGACCCAGTTCGGCACAAGCTTACATCTGTGGGATACCAATCCAGGAGGTTCACTATTTGTTTTAACTTGATCCTCGATCTAAACAATAGTGATTTAACTTGCCCAACTCCAATCTCCAAGCGGTTGAATTGTTGAACCAAAACACTCCCTTGTTTTGATGAAGATCTCCCCGACCTTGCTCCAATTCCTTGAAGGCTCCCCCTTCAAGTTACCCTTGGTCGAAACATGTTGGCGACCCTCCTCCTAGAATATTTCGTTTAAGCTCTTGAGTTTGACGACTCCTCGAAAGCCTTGATTGAATCCGTCGATTGCAATCAAGAACACTGTGGCACACTCTCGATCAATTCACCCGAGGAAGTGTTGATCGTATGTCTTCCTTCGAAATGATGAATTCACGAACACGGAAGGAATGTGTTTCTCTTTTGCTCAATTGCCTCGATAACACCAAGGAAAAAATGAATAATTCAGTCGTCTGCTTGTCCATCCCTTGGCCGGCGTATTTGAAGAGAGATCACAACCCTCCATTCCAAGGTAAGATCTTATTATCATAATTATACCTTTCCTTAGAATGAAGTTGCCCGGATTAGGAGATCTTGGTTTCCTTACTACTTGAGCACGATCCGGGTAAGGAATCAGCTAGCCGTTGGAGGATGATCTCGAGCAAATTCGCCAGCTTCACTTCCTTAAATAGTTTGTCGAGTACTGTCGAGATTGGTTAAACAAAGTAGTCCAGACATCGGTTGTGAACACATTTGCTCAAAACTGGTTCCCAACAATCTCCCCATTTTTGGCAGAATGTGGGTCAGTATATGAGTCAATCAAATTGATGTCCAAACAAATTACACAACATAAAAGGAGAAATATTTCCCATTTCACCCAACCACCGGTTACATTAATACCCATATCAAGACAAACTATTCTAATGCTCCGTACAAGAAAGCCTATCGATTAAATCTAGGAGCATTTACATCAAAACGGCACATGGCAATAAAAATGTAGCATCAATAATCAAAGTTATATTATTACAGGCCATAGTATAATATTCAAGGACAGTCAAAAACAGTTCACAAAAGCAGTTCAAACAAAATGACAAAAAAAATTTTACCCTTCAGCAGTTGCGCAGACTCCCCTCCTTGTTATAGTGCTTACCAAAGGAACCGATAAACGGTTATATCAACTGAACTCCCCCTCTGGCGCACATTTTGCCCAAAAAGAGCACATCACTCAGACTCTTCAGAGGAATCTGCATCCGACTCATCAGACTCCTCCTCTGGATTGGTATTCATCTCCTTTTCTTCATCTGACACACATCGGGAAGCTGTCTGAACAGCTTTTCAGTAGCTTGAACTCGAGTGTGCACTTGTGCTTCCAATACTTTCAGATGGTTGATGTGATCAGTGAGTTCATCACGCAGCAAGGAGAAGGCATCTTTTGCAGGAATTCGGCCTCCTGGTCCAGGCAGGTCTGGTTTCTTCTTCACAAGGGCAGAGGATAGTTTGTGAAGTCCACAATGTCTTCAGGGTGGTCATGTTTACTTCCAAGGATGTGAAGATGCTGTAGATATTCAGTGATGAGACCTGGAAAGGGAAGTGTGGTGTTGTACTTCCTCTTGATTTTGCCCGCAAAGACCAGCATTTGTTCGAGCACTAGAGCTCCATAGTTGATC
This sequence comes from Hygrophila difformis, assembly GCA_030278955.1. NCBI lineage: Eukaryota > Viridiplantae > Streptophyta > Magnoliopsida > Lamiales > Acanthaceae > Hygrophila > Hygrophila difformis. Next base: position 58,874,250 of record JAOANR010000007.1, on the reverse strand, counting down.
GCATAGTTCTGATCTATGGCAAATAACAACTTACACCTGTTCTTGGACACAACAGAGTGGTTAGCAGTGGGCATAATATTGTGTGCACATAGTTTATAAAGGAGTGAAAACCTTTGTGTTAAAGCACCAGCACTTAACCCTTTGCCATGTATCCGTTTTCCTTCCACCCCAGTTAGTGTCTCAGCAAGGGTGTTCATGGGAAACTTGGCAGCACGAGAGTAACAGATTTAAGAGATGTTCGAGGTACCTGGAGGAATCAATTCGGGGCCTTGGCTTTCAGTTCGAACAACCCTCCCTGAGCATAGCTAAGTTCAAACCAGGGGCTCTTGGTATTGAGGATGTCGGCGCTCAGGTTTGCATAAAAATGCCTAACTAGTTGTCCTTTGTATTGTTTGATCTCCGTTCCCCATAAAATCAAGCACCTTTCCTCCAAGTATTTGTGCCATCCCATCTCTTCATATCTGATCGCAGCAAACCGTATCTCAGGGTGCAACTTCATCTTCTCCAGGACTGTTGTGAAGCATTGCTCAGACACTTCATAATAGAAGGCAGTGGATATGGCATTCCCTGCATCAATGATCTCCGGTTCATGATCTTCAGATGAGGATTCGACAATCTTCCTCTTCTTGGATCCAGTGGCTTTGGAGGACCCTTCAGGTTCAGAACGAGTCCGCTTCTTTGGTTCGGACTCCTTTGGTTAACTCCTCGCTGGAGGAGATGGTTCTCATGTCTCAGTCTGGGGTTCCTCCTCTTCCATGTGATCAGATTCTTCTTCTTCTCCAGTCTCTTCATTAGTTTCTTCTTCTTCATCGGATCCTTCTTCCTCACTTTGAGTATCTTGCGACCCCAATTCCTCAGACTTGTCTTCAGCAGGATTCTCTCCTTAGTTGGTTCAGGGGCATCGTCATGAAGATGTTCGGTGTCACCTCCGGATTCTTTGTTTTGGTTGTCATCAGAGCTAGATGAATCATCGGCTTCTTCCACTTGTTCCGCTTCTGTGGGAACTGGTTCTTTGGCGGGGACAATTGGTTCAGCTTCTCTTCTCAGTTCATGCTTCCTCTTTTGAATAGTTGTCCAGGCAATCTCCTCAGTAATCTCATTAGCAGCATCATTCTTCTCATCATCACTGATGTCAATCATGGATTCATCTCCAGAGTTTCCATCGTCTAACTCTTGCACATAGTCTGAATCCAGTTCTTCTTCATCGGGTTGTTCAGGAACCGGTTCAGACACTTTGGTTGGACTGGTGTGAGTTGCAGGGGCAGTTATTTGCAGAGTTTCCTTGGGATTTTTGGTGGTGGTGGTGGCAGGGGTAGATTCAGACACAGCGCTTGCTTGCACGACAACCTTCTGTGTTGGAGTTTTCTTCTTGGGCTTTGCGGTGGACACCTTTTGTGCATCCTTTGGTGTGGGATCCGCAGCTTTAGATGGCGAACTTACTTCAGTCACCTGTCCGAATCCCATAGTGGGGATGTTTGCCAGAATAAAGTCTAGGGGTTCCAGTGCTTTCGCCAAGTCTGCTTGAACACGCTCGCTGATGGATGCGTTCTTTTTGGCCACTACTTTCTCTCGAGGTTTGGTGGTGGAGACAACCTTCTCTTTTGCCTTCTGCGATCCTTCTCTCTTTTGCTTCATGGTGTTGGCTCCGGCTACTTCGGCCCTAATATCCAGGGGGTCTTGAACAGCAATGGTGGTAGCACCTTTCCCTCCGGCAGTGGAAGGAGATGAGGAAGGGAATGGGACAGGTACGATAGAAGGTGTTTCCGAGATTGTCTGTTCAACAATTGCCTGTTGAACAGCTCTAGCTCTCCCCTTCGCGCTGGATTCCTCTGGAGAGATAACCTTCTTTCTCCCTTTTGATGAAGCTGGAGTAGGATCCTCCGATTTAGAGCTTTGACTTCCTCGGGTTCTCACCATTGTAACTGAAAGAAACTCTTTTGACAAGAGCAAGTGAGAATAAACAATATCTTTGGAGAGTATATGAGGAATGTTTGAAGAAGAGAGAATGGAAGGGCGTAAGGAAACCGATCAAGAAAAGATACGGGCACGATTTGATATGCAACTTCCCTTAATTCAAATATGGAAGGAGGATCACGGTTTCCAAAGGTGGTCATGATCACAATTTTTGAATTTGGAAACTGGTAACCGTTCCCGCCGGTTGTTCCCGTCAGACGTGTCATGATGAGCGGTCAAATCAAGTTTAAAATTAACTTCCACCATTTTGAATTTTGTAACCATGGTTACTAGGTTGATCTGCAAGGATTTCTTTCCAAAAGAATTAGTATTACACAAAATAAAATATTTAAGGTAATAAAATATATATAAAAATATGGAAATTGCTTAAACATAAAACTTATTCCATAAATTTCGGGATATTAGAAGATCGTGCATAGGCCGAGATCTCTTCTTAATTTTTCAAATCGTTCACGATCTATTGACTTTGTAAATATATCCGCATGTTGCTCAGTAGTTCCGACATGTTGTATGGACACGATTCCTTCTTCTACAAGTTCCCTAATGAAGTGATGTCGAAGCTCGATATGCTTAGTTCTCCCATGTTGGACTAGATTCTTCGAGATGTTGATTGCACTCATGTTATCACATAGTATCGTGAGGATTGCTTGATCAATTCCATACTCTAGCATCATTTGCTTCATCCATAGCAATTGAGCACAACAACTTCCAGCTGCAATGTATTCAGCTTCGGCAGTTGAGAGTGAGATGGAGCTTTGTTTCTTGTTATACCAACTGACTAGGTTGGTTCCAATGTAGAAGCATCCTCCGGTAGTGCTTTTTCTATCATCCGGGTCACCTGCCCAATCGGCATCACTATAGCCAAGTAATGAAAGACTAGATTCTTTAAAATATCATATACCAAGTTCACTTGTCCCTGGAAACATATTTGATCACTCTTTTGGCTGCTTTCAAGTGGGATTCCTTGGGATCAGCTTGGTAGCGAGCACAAACTCCTACTGCATAGCTTATGTCTGGTCGACTTGCAGCTAAGTATATAGGCTTCCAATGAAGCTTCAATAGAGTTTTTAATCCACACTTTGACCACTGGGATCTTTGCTCAATTTTTCATTAGTCCCTATAGGCGTTCGGACAGGTTTGCTAGACTCCATGCCAAACTTTTTGACAATATTCCGAGCATACTTGGTTTGGCTTAGAAATATGCCATCTTTCTTTTGTGCTACCTGCAAGCCAAGAAAATAAGTTAGTTCCCCAACCATGCTCATTTCGAACTCCTTACCCATTATTTCGATGAAGTGGTCTTTGAGCACATGATGTGTTGATCCAAAAACTATGTCATCTACATAGACTTGAGCAATTAGAATTCCTTTGCTTTCTCTTTTGATGAATAGTGTCTTGTCAAGACATCCTCTTCCGAATCCATGTTCAAGCAAATACTTCGAAAGCCTCTCGTACCAAGCCCCAGGAGCTTGTTTCAACCCGTATAGTGCTTTGTTAAGTTTGTAGACATGTTGTGGATGATGAGGATCCTCGAATCCTTCGGACTGCTCCACGTACACTTCCTCATTGAGCCAACCATTGAGGAATGCACTCTTAACATCCATTTGATAAAGCTTGAATCCTAATGAACATGCGATGGACAACAAGAGCCGGACTGCTTCAAGTCTGGCTACGGGAGCAAATGTTTCACTGAAGTCCACTCCTTCAACCTGAGTGTATCCTTGAGCAACTAGACGTGCCTTGTTTCTTGTAATATTTCCTTTTTCATCACTCTTGTTGAGAAAGATCCACTTGGTACCAATTATATTTTTGTCTTTGGGCCTTTCAACAAGAGTCCAAACTTCATTTCTTTTGAACTGAAGTAGTTCATCCTGCAAGGCATTTATCCAATGTTCATCCTGAAGAGCCTCTTCCACTTTGGATGGTTCGATCTTGGATGTATAGCAGTGCAAGCCAGCTAGTTCTTTGAAGTCGATCTTCTTCCCCCGGGTTTTCCTCTTTTTATTGACATCGCCTATTATGTCTTCAGGATCATGATGTTTGTGAATGCATCCGTTGAGGTTTTCTGATGCTCAGAGTCATATGACAAGGCGTCCAGACTAGGTGTTTGGACGGCTTCAGTGGACTCTTCTCCAGTGGTGATTCGTTCAGCATTGATCTGACCTGAATTCTGACTACTAGGTGATGTTGATGGAACTTCATCTTCATTAAGTCGAGCAGAATCTTTGCATGAAACATCTTCTATGGCAACGTTTGTGGATTCAAGAACTTTCCTGGTCTTTGGTATATATATTATGTATGCTCTGCTTGTGTTAGAATATCCCACGAATATTCCTTCATGGCTTTTTTCTTGGAATTTTCCCACATGTTCCCTATCATTTAAGACAAAACATTTGCTGCCAAAAATATGAAAGTAAGTAATTGATGTCTTTTTACCGTTCCATATCTCATATGGAGTCATGAAGGAGTTAGGTCTCAAGTAAACACGATTTATGGTGTAGCATGTAGTGTTGATTGCTTCAGCCCACAAGTACTCAGCAACATTTTTTGAGTTTAGCATCACCCTTGGCATCTCTTGCAGGGTGCGATTTCTTCTTTCCACCACTCCATTTTGTTGGGGGGTCTTTGGTGCGGAGTATTCATGTTTGATTCCATGAGTTGTACAATATTCTTCAAAGGACTGGTTTTCAAATTCTCGTCCATGATCACTTCGAATCCGTTTTACTTTAGTGTCTTTCTCAGTCATGAGACGATTGCATAACTTTTCAAAGGCTTTGAAAGCGTCACCTTTTTCCCTGAGAAAGTCTACCCAAGTATATTTAGAATAATCGTCAATGCACACAAAAATATATTTTTTTACCTCCCAAGCTTTCAACCTCAGTGGGACCAATAAGATCCATGTGCAGTAGGTCAAGACATTTAGTTGATCCTAGGTGTTCAGACAGCTTGTGTGAACTCCTGTGTTGTTTGTTCTTGGCACATTCATCACGTAACTCAATGTTAGAGTTTCTGAAGTGAGGAAGGCCTTTGATGGCTTCGATTCTACTGAGTCTGATTAAATCTTTGAAATTGAGATGCCCAAGCTTTTCATGCCATAGCATGATGTGGTTTTCACCTGCGACTGAACCAAAATTGCATGTTTGAACAAGATGATAACAATTATTCTTAGAGCGGATTCCTCTCATGATGCATTCTTGATTTTGGTCGAGCACTTGACAATCTTTCTTGGTAAACTGCACCACTAGATCCTCATCACACAATTGATTGGTGCTAATTAAGTTTGCTTGAAGTCCATCAACAAAGAACACTGGAGATAATTCTCGTGAGCCACTGTTCTCAATGATTCCTTGTCCGACTAGAGCAGCCTTTTTGCCATCTCCAAATACAACAAATCCATCATCGATTTCCTTGTAGTGTTTGAGCAAGTTCCTTTTCTCCAGTCATGTGTTTGGAGCACCTACTATCAAAGTACCATACTGTGTCCTTAGTTTTCTTCTTGTGAGATAAGAAGGCAACATGACATCTATTTTGAACTTTAGGAACCCATTCACATTTGATGGAAATCAGTTTCCTCTTGATCTTATCGTTTGGCCAGACGATAGGTCTCCCTGCTTGTAAGATTCTCACTATGATTCCACAGTTCTTAGTTTTGTGGCCTTCAAGTTTGCAGTAATTACATCTGTGAGGAATGGGAGGAGGTGGTCTTCTCGTCCATTTGTTCCTTCTTGTATGATGAAGAGGTTTCTTGGTAGCCCGGTGGTCGCTCAGCATTCCTCCGGATACAAATTTGTTTTTATTTTCTCTTTTTCAGGTAGATGCTTGATAACCTAAGCCTTGTTTGTTACCGCTCGGTCTCCCCATGGCAATGACATCATCTAGCTTTGCTTTTCCCTTGTTCAATGCAGCAAGAGTGCCTTCGGCTTTGGCAAGCTTTTCTTGAACTTCAGTTAATTCGGTGTGAAGCGCATCCTTTTTGCCATGCATAATAGCATACCAGAGTCTGTAGTCATTCTTCTCAACTTCTAGATCATCATTGTCTTTCTGAAGTTCTGCATTTTTCTCAAGTAGTTCATCAACCTGTTCAGACAGTGCTTTATGCTTCTCTTCAAGTTCTTGATTTCTGTTTTCAAGATTCTTGATATGCTCCTTCAAATTTTCATTCTCGACTTGAAGCTCTACTGACTCAGCTATGGATATTTCCAATTTCTCGAACGTTTCTTCGTAGAGATCGTTGAGTTTGCTAATACTCTCTTCCTGTTCCCTAACAAAAGAATGCACCATATTAGAAGAAACCATATTGACTGAGTTAGTAGGAATACTTGAGTCCTGATCATCATCGATGTCTGAATCCCAAGTTCTGACGAATGCTACTCCATAGTCTGGACCATTTTCACTGGATCCCTTCTCATCCTCGGAGTCACTGAATGTTACTTGATATGATTTGTTTGACTCCTTTGGACGAAGATTGGCACAATCCTTTTTTATATGACCTCTTCCGCCACATTCAAAGCAATGATCTCTTTGTCATCCTCAGATTTAGATGGTTTAGATCTATTTTTATCAAATGACTTAGAGCCTTTTGAAGTGGGTTTAGAGCTTGATGCCCCGGCATCCTTCTTCATGGAAGAGTTGAATCTGGATCTTCGGTTTTTAAGGATTTGATTCAGCCTTTTGGACAACATGGCTAGTTCTTCTTCATCACTATAGTCTCTCAGATCTTCCGTGGAAGAGTCATCCATATCTTTGGTCACAAATTTGAATGCCACTGGTTTTCTTTTACCCCTAGGGCAGTGATCCATTTCCCACGATTGTAGGATTCTTATCAACTCATCAACCTGTAATTTGTCAAAGTCTTTGTATAGTTCAAGAGCAGCCACTTTTGCGTTGAACCTTTCTGGAAGCGTCCCAATGATTTTACCTACAATATCCTGTTGAGAATATTCTTTGCCAAGCTGAAGAGCTTGGCTGGTTAGATCACGAATGCGACCAATGTATTGGCCGACAGATTCATTATCATCCATAGTAATTCTATGAAATTGAGCATCAAGTGTTATGATTCTAGATTTCTTTACCGGTTCCATACCCTCGTAGGTATTGGTTAAAGTAGTCCAGACGTCATATGCTTACATCCAGCAATAAGTCGGTATTGATCCTTTGTAAGAGCATTATGAATAGCATTTAGCGCTTTGGAATTTTTTGATGCAGCAAGCCTCTCAGTTGCAGTCCATTCGCTCCTTTGCTTTAGGGTTTTCACACAATCTTTTTCAACAACTGGAGGGTGATATTGAGTCTCTACTGCATCCCATGCTCCTTCATCTAGTGCAATGAGAAATGCCTCCATTTGATCTTTCCCTTAGGCATAGTTTGATCCGTCGAGCAATGGGGGTCTGGTTACTGAACCACCTTGGTTATCCATCTTTTTGACTGGATCTCGCTATCGAGTGTGTGGCTCTGATACCAATTATTAGGTCCGTTTGCAAGGATAACCAGTGAACCAGTCCTGAAAACTAGTTCAAACACCTTTCGTGGACACGTTAAACAGTTTTATGATAATAAGCAGCGGAATATAAATAAACTGTAAATGAACGAACTCAGAGATTTGTTGACCCAGTTCAGCACAAGCCTACATCTGGGGGATACCAATCCAGGAGGTTCACTATTTGTTTTAATTTGATCCTCGATCTAAACAATAGTGATTTAACTCGCCCAACTCCAATCTCCAAGCGGTTGAATTATTGAACCAAAACACTCCCTTGTTTTGGTAAAGATCTCCCCGACCTTGCTCCAATTCCTTGAAGGCTCCCCCTTCAAGTTACCCTTGGTCGAAACCTGCTGGCGACCCTCCTTCAAGAATAACTTCGGTTAAGCTCGTGTGTTGATGACTCCTCGAGAGGCTTGATTGAATTTGTCAACTCCAATCAAGAAAACTGTAGCACATTCTCGATCAAATCACCCGAGAAAGTGTTGATCGAATATCTTCCTTCAATATGATGTAATCACGAACACGGAAAGAATCTGTTTCTCTTTTGCTCAATTGCCTCGATAACACCAGGGAGAAAATGAATAATTCAGTCGTCTGCTTGTCCATCCCTTGGCCGGCGTATTTTAAGAGAGATCACAACTCTCCATTCCAAGGTAAGATCTTATTACCATAATTATACCTTTCCTTAGAATGAAGTTGCCAGGATTAGGAGATCTTGGTTTCCTTACTACTGGACAGGATCCGGGCAAGGAATCAGCTAGCCGTTGGAGGATGATCTCGAGCAAATTCACCAGCTTCATTTCCTTTAAATAGTTTGTCAAGTACTCTCGAGGTTGGTTCAACAAAGTAGTCCAGACATCGGTTGTGAATAAATTTACTCAAAACTGGTTCCTAACAATCTTCTTCACAACAAATTGTCGGATATCGAAAATACGACAAGCTAGATGATGATGTTAGATTGGCACAACATTTGCGGAGATAGAAATCAATGCATTGAGGACGACAAGTGTAGAAAGGTTCCGGCGAAACTACAGGCTCTATACATGCATCACATAATAATAAACAACTTGTCTGCTCATCATCATCATCACAATAATATTTATTATTATTATTATTATTATTATTATTATTATTATTATTATTATTATTATTGTCATAGAAGAGGACCAACTCATGATCATGTACTTCCTCATTCTTCAACAATTTCTTCCCCTCTTCTTCTTCAATACCAGCATCAGTATCACAATGAAACTCCGATAAATACATCATCACACTTGTCTTCTCATTCTTCATTGGGAAATGAGGCAGGACTCTAGTTGTGTCCTCACTTGATACTGTGTAGTATACAGTATTAGATATAATAATGTCGATAAATTTAGTGGCATACAATGACTACAATGGATGAATTAATTAATTACCTGTTCGGAAGTTAGTGGAGTCTGACAAGTCAGTACATTTGACATGGATGGCTGCCATCACATTCATGGTTCGCCATCGTGGGGAACCGGTCGTGTCGCGGTCGCGGTAGTTCCACATCGGTCGCGGTGTATCGTCGCGGCGTATCGGACAAATATCGGCTCATTCCATTTTATAGCAAAAAATATTTAAATGAAATATCGGCGAAACCTCGGCAATATCGGCGATATCTCGAATGTCTCGGCGTACCGGGCAATTTCTCGGGGATATCGCGAATATGAGTTAAAAATTGAACCGGGTAATGTTCTCGGAACGGAACCTGTCGTTCCGGTTACAAGTCGCCGAGATCTCGAATATCCCGGTCGAGACGGCGAACCATGATCACATCTCAGGCAAAAATACACTCTTGAGTTTATGGAAGATAATTGTTGCTTGCAGATGGAGCACTCATCAGACGTCGTTTAATAAAGCATTAAAAGATATTAAGGCTAGAGGATGTTGCTGCATATCCTCCTCATGTTTCTTGTGAAGAATAATATTATGAAGCACAGCACATTTTTTATGGAGATTGAATTCGCAGAAATCACAACAATAGAACAAACCTTTATGCTGCATTTCACATGCTCTGCAAAGTATCTCTCCTGGGAACCAACGTGAGTTCATTCCTGTGACTTCTGTGAACGACTTTGACTGTTATTGTACACTTCACGTCAAGAACAAATCTGCAATATTCATGTCGACATTGATAGAAGGAGAAGCTCTTGCATTCCTCTCTCTTGACAATTGTTACAAACAATAGTAACACCCATGGTTCACCGTCTCGGCCGAGATATCCGAGATCTCGGCGAGTCGTAACCGGAACGGCAGGTGCCGTTTCGAGAATGTTACTTGGTTCAATTTTAACTCATATTCGCGATATCGCCGAGAAATCGCCCGGTACGCCGAGACATTCGAGATATCTCCCAGATTTCGCCGATATCGCCGATGTTTCGCCGATATTTCATTTAAATATTTTTTGCTATAAAATGCAATGAGTCGATATTTGTCTGATACGCCGCGACGATAGACCGCGACCGTGGCACGACCGGTTCCCCACGATGGCGAACCATGGTAACAGCAGCATCGACAGGAGGAGGAGCATTGTGCAAGTGGAGGGGTCCCCAGGATGGAATGGGTGGTGTGTTAAAAGTTAAAACCTGAGGCAGTTGAGGATGATATGGGGAACAAGATTTGTGTAAGAAAATTACAGGATAATCAGAATGATTATTCTTGGTCCCTTTTCTTGAGTCGATAGTTAGACAGTAATATGAATTACACACAATCACAGTAGTATGTAAAGATATGCAAATAAAGATGAACACGGTGATTTGTTGACCCGGTTCGGACCTCCTGTCCTACGTACGGGGATACCAATCCAGGCGGAGATCACTCAACAAGTTCAAAGAAAATGCATAACACTGACTCTAGCCTACCAAGTCGATCAAGGTGTTGAAACTCCCCCTCAACATCTAATCTCACTGAAGTGAACTAAATCGGGTCTGATCTTCTTGGCTCCTTGTTGACACTCCTAAATTGATTATAACTGTAACACCCCGGTTTTTGGTAACCCAGGTCGGGATGTCACCGCCACATCTCCCTAGTAAGACACGGTTTCTCCGAGCTTACTAAAGAGATGCAAGGCTAGGTATTGCAGTGTTTAAAACATTTAAAGCATTCAAAATAGCCCATACAATATAATTCAAAATTAATAATAGCATAGCGCAGCGGAAATATTTAGTTTAGTACAGTATCGCAGCGGAAAATATAAAAAGGGCCGACATGGCCAAAACACGGGTTAAACAGGCCCGTTCATAATGTAGTCTACGTACGAAATTTAAAAGCAAAATAAAAGTTCCCAAAATCCCATGCATGATTCGTGCTCACACATGCTCATTCCACATATTCTGTAAAGAAAGGAGTAAAAATGGTTTTGATCAGCAAAATTGCTGAGTAAGTTAACACATGCATGATCGTAGGGTTTAAAAGCCATAACTTTAATAATTTAACAAAAGCATGATAATAACATAATATTTGATTTCATATAATCCATATCATATAGCACAATCTATCTCAGGCTCTATTTAATAACACATATCACATGGTTCAAGATCATAGCCATAATCTAAATAAAGCATTTAAATAATTTAATTTGACAACAATATCATTTAATCTAGTTTAATTTAATTTAGAATCCCCATTACATTCCCGATTTGGTATTTCAAAGTTTCACGATAAAGATCGCGATGTCAACAAGTTTAGCCGGTAGCCCGGCGGCCGCAGCCGTATCAGCCATACCCAGTACCACTCCGGAGCCTCGGGAAACCCATACGGATATTCACGAGAGTGTAGGCTCTAAGTTTCGCCGTTTTGGCAATATCACATTTCAAGTATAGCGCGCGGGGTCACCATCGTCCATTACGGCACGAAGTGAATCGTTAGGGGGCACCCTGCAGAGCACTCACCCCTAATTTTAATTTATCACGTTTGTAAGGGGATTTAGTTTTTAAAATCTGCCTTCCATTGTATAAATTTAGAAACAATATCTCAATTCGTTTCAACCCTAAAGGTTAATTCCATGTTTCAACAAGATTTCAAAATTTCGTTCGGTAAATCACAGTTTACTCCAAAATTCGTCTAAAATCAGATTTAATTCCAAAAATTCCAAAATTTCATATCTGACTCGGAAACATCAGGATCTACAACTTTCGTGTTTTAACTTTTTCAATCCGAGATACCTAAGTAGGTCAAAATCGCCAACTTTCGCATAACAAGAAATCTGTCCGAGTTCAACATGTCACAGTTCAGAGATTTCAAATTCTAACATATCAATTCCACTCCAAACTTAATGAAATTAGACAGGGATCATCTTAAGACATTTATCTACAACTTTCATGTTTGGCCAAAGATCTAAAACAGCCTAGATCCTATGTCAAAAACGAGATCAAGATCATTCCTAAGTTCTGTCCAAGATTTCAAGATCTAGAATTAAACAGTTCGGTTTCAACGGGTTTCCACATATCAAATCAGCTCCAAAAATTCTCAAATTTTTACAGTAGCTAGGTCTAAGTCTTAGAAACGTTTTTCGTGTTTTAAGTTTTTCCGTTTGAGTTCGTTTTAACGGTCGGAAAAATTCACCAAATCTGTTGCGTCGGTAGAAGACAAAAGTGGACAGATTTATGGTTCTTGTTGAATCTTTTAGGTTTCGAATGTTTTAAAATCTCCCAAAACCATGTAAGGTTAACTTACAGTGTCTATGAACGTCGGGAATGTCCAATTCGGAGGCGTGGCTTCCAGATCACCGTTTCTCCTCTCCGTTCGTCGGGTTCTACGATCTAGATTCGATACGGGGGTGTAGAAAGAAAAAGGAGATAATTAGGATTCGTTTTCGAATCGTTTATTGAATAAAGATTGGACCGAGACTTACCACGACTATGGAGATCTGTAGAGAACTCGTCCAACAGCGTTCGTCTTGGTTTCGTGCCTCCGACGACTCCGGATTTAGGGTTTCGAACGTATAGAATGTTTTAGGGTTTTGTAAACTTGTTCGGGGCTCCCAAGGGGCTTATTTATAGAATTCTTATTCCTAGGGCGTCCACAACCGACCTAGAAGTCTGGAGTCGAGAGATGTTCAACCGAAAGTCGAAAAATCCGCGTTCAGGTGAGAGATTCACGCAACAAACAAATCTGTGAAGTGGCGCGGCCGTGGCGCGCTGAACCACCTTCACCGCGCGGCCACCGCGCCGACTTCGCCTGGACTTCGGTCCGGGCGGGTCGTGCGATCCGTCGTGCTTTTCCGCCTCTCTTTCGGGTTTCTATCCCTCTATGCTCCCGAATTCCGATTCCCGGGGTATCCTCGGGTTCATACTTTCTCTCTAATTTTATTCTCAGTCTAATTGGATGTTTTGGACTCGAATACTCGAGTTCATTAGTGTCGGGTTTTGGTGTACCATTTATCCATCCTTTTATTGAATTAAATTCCTTTAATTCCTTTTTAAGTAAAATCTCATTTCTCATTTCCTTATCTTTATTTATTTCTTTTATTTGTTGTTTTGTTTATTTATTTAGAGTATTTATTTTATTTATTATTTATTTATTTAATTATTGTTTTATTTTATGTTGGAAAATTCTCGGGTATTACAGTCTACCCTCCTTAAGAATCAACTTCGTCCTCGAAGTTGTGTTTCGGCTTTTCTCGTCTCGTCTCGTGCTAAGGTCTTGTGTTTGTTTTATTATGTTGTGACTGAACTTAGAATTAAACTTCTAAGCTGCCTACGTACCCGGTAAAGGGATCAAGCCATAACGTAGTTCAAAAGTTTACAAAAATGCACGAAAATTTAGGGGGTATGACATCCTCTCCCCCTTAAGATTGCAGTTATGTCCCCATAACTGGGTCGGAATCGGTTTGGAACAATGTCGGGTATCGTTCTCTCATGTCGGATTCTACTTCCCAAGTTGCCGTCTCACTTTCGTGATTTGACCAAAGAACCTTGATCATTTTGATGGTTTTGTTCCTCGTTACTCGTTCCTTAGTATCGAGAATACGCACTGGGACTTCTTCGTAAGTCAAATCTTCATCGAGCTCAATTATCTCTGGTTGAAGTACGTGTGTCGGGTCCGGCACATACTTCTTTAGTTGCGAGACATGGAAGACATTATGAACTCTATCTAAGTGTGGCGGTAAAGCCAATCGGTAGGCTAGAGTTCCGACTCGTTCTAGAATTTCGTAAGGTCATATGTATCGCGGACTTAACTTCCCTCGTTTGCCAAAGCGCATCACCCCCTTCATGGGTGATATCTTTAGCATGACCCTATCTCCCACTTGAAATTCTAGGTCTCGTCGTCTTACGTCGGCATAACTCTTTTGACGGTCTTGTGCGGCTTTCATCTTCCCTTGGATCACTTTGATTTGTTGAGCCATGTCTTCGATAAGTTGTGGTCCCATTACCACGGACTTATCGTTTTCTTCCCAGCTCAAAGGGCTTCGGCACTTTCGTCCATACAACGCCTCGAAAGGTGCCATGCCGATACTAGCATGGTAACTATTATTATAGGAAAACTCAATCAAGGGTAAATGAGATTCCCAATTTCCTTTGAATTCCAACACGCATGCTCTCAGCATGTCTTCTAGTGTTTGGATTGTTCTTTCGGTTTGTCCATCCGTCATCGGGTGGAATGCGGTGCTCATTTTGATTTGAGTACCGAGAGCTTTTTGTAACTCCGTCCAGAAATGAGAGACAAATCTACTGTCTCTATCGGAAATGATATCATGTGGTACTCCATGGCGTCGTACCACATTATCAATGTAGGCTCGGGCCAATTGGTCCATAGTCCACGTGTCTTTCATTGGGATAAATATGGCTGACTTCGTTAGCCTATCCACAATCACCCAAATCTTGTTCATGCCTTTAGGTGATCGGGGTAATCCCGAGACAAAGTCCATTGAGATGCTATCCCACTTCCAACTTGGAATCTCTAGTGGTTGCATCAATCCTAAGGGTTTATGTCGCACTGCCTTAACCTTTTGGCAGGTGAGACATCTCGCCACGAAATTCGCGACTTCCTTCTTCATTCCCGGCCACCAATAGATCTTCTTCAGATCTTTGTATAGCTTGTCACCTCCGGGATGTACGGAATATGGCGTGTTGTGCCCTTCCTCCATCAACCTTTGCTTTAACTCGGCACATTTAAGAGGCACACACCATCTCCCTTTGAAACGGATGCTTCCATCCTCGTGGACAGCAAATCCTATTGCCTTTCCTTCAGCAATATACCCTTTTATCTTCTCGAGTTTCGGATCGCCCGGTTGAGCGAGTCGAATCTCGTCTAATATTGGAGTTTCCACGACCATGGCATTGACCGTTTCTCTCACTGTGCCAGGATGCACAAGTTCTAGCTCCAATCTTGCCAACTCCATGTACAATGCCGGCGGAATTACCAACGAGTTTGTCACGTGTTGGGTTTTCCGACTTAGGGCATCGGCTACCACATTCGCCTTCCCCTCGTGGTATGCTATCTCTAAATCGTAGTCTTTGATAAGTTCCAACCACCTTCGCTGTCTCAAATTCAACTCCTTTTGAGTGAATATATATTTCAAGCTCTTGTGGTCGGTGAACATTCGACACTTCCGCCCATAAAGATAATGTCTCCATATCTTTAGAGCGAAAACGACCGCTGCCAACTCCAGGTCATGTGTCGGATAATTTTCCTCGTGAGGTTTCAGTTGGCGTGATGCATAGGCTACGACTCTCGAGTCTTGCATCAAAACACAACCTAAACCTTCCTTCGAAGCATCGCTATATACTTCGAAGTCACCATTCTCTGATGGTAATGTTAATACGGGTGTGGTTGTGAGTCGTTTCTTCAGCTCTTGAAACGATGTCTCACATGCTTCGGTCCACTCGTATTTTGCTCCTTTCTTAAGTAGCTGGGTTAAAGGACGTGCAATCCTTGAAAAGTCCTTCACAAATCGTCTGTAATATCCGGCTAATCCAAGGAAACTCCTTATTTCCGTTGGACTTTTCGGAGTTGCCCATTCAGTTACGGCAGAAACTTTTGCCGGATCCACTGATACTCCATCAGCGGATACTATGTGTCCGAGAAATGCCACTTCTTTCAGCCAGAAGTCACATTTCGACAGCTTGCCGTATAGCTTATCGAGTAAACAGTAGAAGGCAGAAAAAAAAAAAATTAAAACAACACAATTTTCGAGGCCCGCGCGGCCAGGGCAGTTTGAAAAAAACTGCTCGCGCGGAGCGCGAGCCATTCCGCCCCATTTCCGCTTTCGAGGCTTCTTCTAGTTTTCTCTCAAATTCGTTCTTCCATCCCCCGATTCTCTCACTCCCGGCCTCGATTTCCCTTTGCAAGGTATGCATCTACTACTTCTATTTGTCAATTTCGGATTTTATGTCTTGATTAGCCTTAATCTTTGGGCGAATTTCAAAATTAGGGTTTAGAGACAAGAATTGGGGGTTTGTTGTTTTTAGACTTAATTTATGCAATTAGCGAGTTTGGGCGATACTTGGTGTTATTTTTTTTTGATTACTAAGTATTTGTGCCACAATGTATGCCTAGTTTGAGGAAGTTTTTACTAGATTCCATATTTTAAGGAAAGTATGAATGTCCCGATTTGTATTGGTATTGTGGGCATGCGGATGAGTTTGTTGTCGTCGATTTGTGCCCTATTATGTTGATAAGTTATTGTCTAAACAATTGTTTTGGTTTGGGGGCGTTTCCCATGTGTTTGCAAGTAAACTTTGGTATTGATTATTGCGCACTCAACGTGTTTGACGAAATGTCCCAAAGAGGTTTGGGACTTTTCTAGACATAGTCTTGGTTTGGTTATCTTCTTGATCGCTCGTGTTAGAGCTCACTCTTCATGTTCTCGTGTTTCCTAGATTATACTTCATGTAATCATCGTGTAGGATTTATCCTTACATTTGGTATTGGTTGGATATTTGCAGGATGCTGCTTTTTCTGTGGATTGTTTTGGCGTCACTCATGTGTCCCCCGAGGACCAGGAGACGAGTTGCTCAGCGCGATGAGGCTGGTCCTAGCACTGCCGCTCCGGCGATGTCTGATTTTGACGAGAGCGAGTCTGAGGAGGATGAGGAGCAGCGGGGCCCTAAGCTCAGGGGTCTCCCCGACGAGGTGCGTCCCTGTCGACACGACAGGTATCGGTTCGCTACTATGGCCTCTCAGGAGTTCTACTTCGACGAGCTTCGTCGGAACAGGTCTTATGTCCCGGAGAGAGGCATATATCCTCGCCATATGGACGACGACAGGGTTAGTCCAGTTTTGGATCTTCTTCAGTGGACTGGGCTTGCGCGCCATCCCGAGGGCGTCGCTTCTGGGTACTTAGCTATGGAGGTCATTGCCAACATTGGCGGCCTCGGGGAGAACAGTGACTTGTCTCAAGTCTGGGTTCGGGGTCGCCATCTAGATTTCAGTGCTCGGGCGATCAACGTCTACTTTGGCCTTCCTGACGACGGCGTGTTCCGGCCGCAGCCTGAGGGTCGTATACCCCCGCCTGCGTGGGGCGTTTTATGCACCTTGACGGCTCCTCTGCTCGAGCATGATCATGAGCTGAGGTTGACGACGATGGACTCTCCGTGGCGCGAGCTAGCTCAGATATGGTTAGGCCGTGTCCGGCCGATCACCCGGAGCCACATTGTTATCGACCACGTCTATGAGACCATCTGCTTTCTCACCCGAGGTGGTAGGGTGAATGTTGGGGCTTGTATCGCGGACAACCTGAGGGGTATGCGCCGAGGACGAGGGAGCAGGGTGATTACCCATGTTCATCTTATTTGCGGCATGTGTGCGGCCCAGGGGATCCGTACGTCACCAGAGACGGATCCTTACGAGCTATCCGCTGGCGGCCACTACCGTATCCCTAGCTACGCCCCTCGACGCAGTGCTCTTCGACGTGGGGCTCCTCCGGCTGTCCTTCGCCCGGAGCCCAACGGTGATGGTTTGATTTTAGTTGTTCCTCCTGAGCAGCCACCTCCGCCTCCCGAGGTTCCCCAGCAGGGTGCGGAGATGCCGCAGATAGTTCAGATGCTGCAGGGTATGCAGCTTAGTATGGATGCGGGGTTCGCTCGTATGGATGCTGGGTTTGCAGCCGGGCAGGCTCGCTACGACGCTCTGGATGCCAGGATGGACCTGTACCAGGCTCGCATGGATACGATCACTGCGAGACAGCTGGAGCAGCAGGCCTCCATGACCGATATGTACGCCTACATGCGTCAGATGGACGAGTATATGCGTCGTCAGTTCCCGCCTCCCGACCAGTGATCCCTTGTTTCTGCGTTTCCACCTAGGCTTGCTGTAGTAGTGTTTTATTTAGTTGTTTTCTTATGGACTGTACAAGGATGATCATTGATGTGTTTTGTTTCGTGGTTTATGTTCCCGTTGTATCCTTGTTCAGTTGTCTGATTTGACTGTTGTCGTTTAGAGAAAATGCGGTGGAACTGTTTCGGTTCGTCTCTCTCTTTTTCTCTTTTTTTTTTTTTTTTTTTGATAAGTTTGGGCTGAAGGATTTCAAAAAAATCAACTCACATTTTACTCCTTCAAAAGAAATTTAATACAAGTAATAGGATGCGCAAAATAAATATACTATCTAAGATAAAGTATCTAAAAGATCTCCGCGTCCTCTGGCAGAGTAGCGGGGTCTTCCATAGGATCATCCTCATCAGAGACTTGGCCGGTGCCCAAAGGTCCATGAAACACTGGGGATGGTGGATCGACAGCTTCCGGAACTGGGTCCGGTGTCCCCTCCAGATGGTTCTCCACGGGGCTCGGGTTTGGCGATGGGCGGACCATGTGGGGCCAGAGCCCAAGGGTTCCGTAGCGTCCATGGATAAGGCCGGATGGGCTCTCTACTGGGGGTGTTGGGCTTCGTGGTCCCATCAAGTGGTCTTCCACAGGGCTATATGGTACTACTATATCAGTGAGGTCAAGCAGGTCCGACCCTAGATCCTCAACTCTATCTATCACAGCATCGCTTCGTTCGGTGAGTTTTTGCACTTGAGTTTCTAAGTCTTTTATGCGATCTTGATCAGCGGCTCTCAAGTTCAGGAAGTGCTGGAGGTCAGCTTCCCTTAAGTCTCCCATTTGGTGCAGATTTGCCTCCAAGTGAGCTATACGATTTTTCATTTGTTGTATGGTTTGTTGGGTGTCAAGGTGAGCGTTCATCATCTTGATCATCAACTGCATCATGTCTTGACTAGCCATCTAGCGCAAGCAAGAGACCTAGGTTAATATTCGCCAAGATTCTAGGTTCGAGTTTCCAAGATTCTAAGTTCAAGTTTCGCCAAGATGCTAGGTTCAAGTTTCGCCAAGATTCTAAGTTCAAGTTTTGCCAAGATTTTAAGTTCAAGTTTCCAAGATGCTAAGTTCATAGCAGAGATGCGACATGCATATGCAAATGATATTTTCCCCCCAATAATAATTTAATGCACCATATATTTTTTCCATGGGTTTTAAAATAAAGAATAAAAATTCTTCCATGGAAATAATACTTTAAAATTTAAAATAATAGTCAAAATATTAATAGTAGTTTAAAAATAATAATGGTTTAAAAATAATAGTTTAAAAATAGCCGGGCTCTGATACCAACTTGTAACACCCCGGTTTTTGGTAACCCAGGTCGGGATGTCACCGCCACATCTCCCTAGTAAGACACGGTTTCTCCGAGCTTACTAAAGAGATGCAAGGCTAGGTATTGCAGTGTTTAAAACATTTAAAGCATTCAAAATAGCCCATACAATATAATTCAAAATTAATAATAGCATAGCGCAGCGGAAATATTTAGTTTAGTACAGTATCGCAGCGGAAAATATAAAAAGGGCCGACATGGCCAAAACACGGGTTAAACAGGCCCGTTCATAATGTAGTCTACATACGAAATTTAAAAGCAAAATAAAAGTTCCCAAAATCCCATGCATGATTCGTGCTCACACATGCTCATTCCACATATTCTGTAAAGAAAGGAGTAAAAATGGTTTTGATCAGCAAAATTGCTGAGTAAGTTAACACATGCATGATCGTAGGGTTTAAAAGCCATAACTTTAATAATTTAACAAAAGCATGATAATAACATAATATTTGATTTCATATAATCCATATCATATAGCACAATCTATCTCAGGCTCTATTTAATAACACATATCACATGGTTCAAGATCATAGCCATAATCTAAATAAAGCATTTAAATAATTTAATTTGACAACAATATCATTTAATCTAGTTTAATTTAATTTAGAATCCCCATTACATTCCCGATTTGGTATTTCAAAGTTTCACGATAAAGATCGCGATGTCAACAAGTTTAGCCGGTAGCCCGGCGGCCGCAGCCGTATCAGCCATACCCAGTACCACTCCGGAGCCTCGGGAAACCCATACGGATATTCACGAGAGTGTAGGCTCTAAGTTTCGCCGTTTTGGCAATATCACATTTCAAGTATAGCGCGCGGGGTCACCATCGTCCATTACGGCACGAAGTGAATCGTTAGGGGGCACCCTGCAGAGCACTCACCCCTAATTTTAATTTTTCAAGTTTGTAAGGGGATTTAGTTTTTAAAATCTGCCTTCCATTGTATAAATTTAGAAACAATATCTCAATTCGTTTCAACCCTAAAGGTTAATTCCATGTTTCAACAAGATTTCAAAATTTCGTTCGGTAAATCACAGTTTACTCCAAAATTCGTCTAAAATCAGATTTAATTCCAAAAATTCCAAAATTTCATATCTGACTCGGAAACATCAAGATCTACAACTTTCGTGTTTTAACTTTTTCAATCCGAGATACCTAAGTAGGTCAAAATCGCCAACTTTCGCATAACAAGAAATCTGTCCGAGTTCAACATGTCACAGTTCAGAGATTTCAAATTCTAACATATCAATTCCACTCCAAACTTAATGAACTTTGACAGGGATCATCTTAAGACATTTATCTACAACTTTCATGTTTGGCCAAAGATCTAAAACAGCCTAGATCCTATGTCAAAAACGAGATCAAGATCATTCCTAAGTTCTGTCCAAGATTTCAAGATCTAGAATTAAACAGTTCGGTTTCAACGGGTTTCCGCATATCAAATCAGCTCCAAAAATTCTCAAATTTTTACAGTAGCTAGGTCTAAGTCTTAGGAACGTTTTTCGTGTTTTAAGTTTTTCCGTTTGAGTTCGTTTTAACGGTCGGAAAAATTCACCAAATCTGTTGCATCGGTAGAAGACAAAAGTGGACAGATTTATGGTTCTTGTTGAATCTTTTAAGTTTCGAATGTTTTAAAATCTCCCAAAACCATGTAAGGTTAACTTACAGTGTCTATGAACGTCGGGAATGTCCAATTCGGAGGCGTGGCTTCCAGATCACCGTTTCTCCTCTCCGTTCGTCGGGTTCTACGATCTAGATTCGATACGGGGGTGTAGAAAGAAAAAGGAGATAATTAGGATTCGTTTTCGAATCGTTTATTGAATAAAGATTGGACCTAGACTTACCACGACTATGGAGATCTGTAGAGAACTCGTCCAACAGCGTTCGTCTTGGTTTCGTGCCTCCGACGACTCCGGATTTAGGGTTTCGAACGTATAGAATGTTTTAGGGTTTTGTAAACTTGTTCGGGGCTCCCAAGGGGCTTATTTATAGAATTCTTATTCCTAGGGCGTCCACAACCGACCTAGAAGTCTGGAGTCGAGAGATGTTCAACCGAAAGTCGAAAAATCCGCGTTCGGGTGAGAGATTCACGCAACAAACAAATCTGTGAAGTGGCGCGGCCGTGGCGCGCTGAACCACCTTCACCGCGCGGCCACCGCGCCGACTTCGCCTGGACTTCGGTCCGGGCGGGTCGTGCGATCCGTCGTGCTTTTCCGCCTCTCTTTCGGGTTTCTATCCCTCTATGCTCCCGAATTCCGATTCCCGGGGTATCCTCGGGTTCATACTTTCTCTCTAATTTTATTCTCAGTCTAATTGGATGTTTTGGACTCGAATACTCGAGTTCATTAGTGTCGGGTTTTGGTGTACCATTTATCCATCCTTTTATTGAATTAAATTCCTTTAATTCCTTTTTAAGTAAAATCTCATTTCTCATTTCCTTATCTTTATTTATTTCTTTTATTTGCTGTTTTGTTTATTTATTTAGAGTATTTATTTTATTTATTATTTATTTATTTAATTATTGTTTTATTTTATGTTGGAAAATTCTCGGGTATTACAATAACCTATCTCAAGAAAGACCCCTTTCTTGAGTTACAACTCGAAAAGATTGAATACAATGAATCACACTCAAGTCAAAGTACACAATCTTTTAGAACATTGATGACTTGATGAAAAACTTTCACACAAGATTTGATCTAATCAGAATATTGTATGATCTCTCTCCTTCGGCCTAAAAAACTCAATACTATATATAGCTAAGCAATCCATCAGTCTTTAAACTCCCGGCAGTTATAGGTCATGACTTGATTCTCTCGGACATTCATCCTGTTGTTGTTATGACATGCTGACAACTCCAAAACTCTGCATGAAAAATTAGTCGTGTACCAACACTCTCCCCCTTCTTTCATGAAGAGGATGATTCATCACAAACAGTCTCAAAATATAGGATCAAATAAAATCCAAGATAGTAATAAAGCTCAATGAATCAAGTCAATAGATAAGCAAAAACTCAATCATCATGATAGGTTTTTTAATCAGACATACAAAAAATCAAGGATCACAATTATAAAACGGATAAGGACAAATCACAAAAAATATTCAGAAAAACACATTCAGCAAGCATTCAACATCCAGACATCAAAAACAAACATTCAAGTAAGTATCCAACCACAGAATCTCCATTAGTTACAGACCCAAAATATTAAGGAGTTCAGTTTAAGAAAGTACCCCAACCATTGTTGTTCTTACCACCATCACAGAACCAAATTGAGACTGGTACTCCCCCTTGATGAATCAGTCCTCATCATCCTCATCATCATCAACTGTAGCAGGTGGATCAAAGGAGGCAGGGAGTAGTTTGAGAATCAGATTATTCTTCTTGCGAAAAGCAACCCCAGCATTAATGACTTTAGTAGCCTCTTCATTTTGTTGCAAGATGATTTGCTTCAAATGGTTGATCAATGCAGTGCCAATAAGAGGAGGTCCAAGCAGAATGTCATTGTGCTGGTTTCTCAACCCATGAATAGGAGTGTTCTGCTTAATGTAGATCCCCTCTCCTTTTGGCACTTTAATCCCATTCTTTGCTAGAAAACGGGTGATAAGAGCAGGGTATGGTAGTAAATCCAGCTTTCCAATAGAACCACGTGTGTAACCTACCATTTTCTTTAGAACAGACAAACAAGATTCATTAGAGACAAATATTTATCTATGCAGAACATAGTTTTACCATATGTGCAGAAATCTGGCTGGCATTGGTAGTCGGCATGATGTTAGAACTGCAGAGACGAAAGAGACAACCAAATTTCAAGGTAAGTTGAGAGGTGCTCAGTTGTCCTTGACCAAACCCCACACTAGTAGTGTTAGAAATGACATAGGCCACTTCGGCATTGGAGTCAGGCATATACTCAATAATATCATCCAGCTTGTCGTTAGGTTGAAGCTTCAACAATAGAGTAATAACTTGAGGATTAATGTCCAGAATCTTCCCACGAATATAAATCTTTCCTCCAAATGGTAAGGTAGCATCAAGTACTTCAGGATGAAGGTTAGCGTAGAACTCACTCACCACTGCTGGAGAATAGTATTCCAACTTGGTAGCCCAAAAGAGAAGACTAGCATCCTCGAGATATGTTTGTTAATGCTTGTTGAAATATTCAAAGAAGATGTTAAAAAGGCCTAAATGTTTTTTAGAACAGGGCCTTCCAAAATGATTAGACGGCCCTGGTATCATCATTGTATAATAATACCACCAGTAACAACCTCGTATAGTTACGTTATACTCCCTCCGTCCCACCCCAAGTGTCCTGTTACTGTTGGGCACGGGAATTAAGGTAGAGTTGGTTTGTGAGTATATGGTGGGGTCCATATAGTGGTTGGAGGGGAAAATTATTTCTATTTATAGAAAGAAGACATTTGTAATGGGACATCCAAAAATAGTAAGTAGGACATTTGGAATGGGACAGAGGGAGTAATATTCATGAACAAATCTAGTTCTATGAAAAGTTTTCTTAGCTACATCAACTAAAGACACCGCAAAACAATATCTTGTTTGTTTCTATAATGTTATCGTTCTTGAATTTTTTCTTAGTTACATCAACTATGTTCACTGCAAATACAATGTCGAATTCTTTTCTCCAAACCAAATTTATCTCATTCGTACTTGCAAATATAGCCAACATCAAGTGTGACACAAAGATCAAATCAAACAACATTATTAAATGAGTTATGACATTGGCAAAATGTTTTTATTTTTTATTTTTTATTTAAAATAAATCATGTCAAAATTTCCCAAGGGCATGAAATGACTCAAAAATTGTAAGTTATAAATAAAGAATATTTAAAATTAGTTCAACTATGATCTCCAACAAGTATCTACAAGCCTACTTAACCCAAGTTCTTGATTAAACTAGTTCCATATTCCAATTCATCAAATGATAATAATACTTGCACAAAAAAATTTAACAAAAGTTTGAGAACCTCTAAAGCGCCAACTAACATCTTTATTATTTTGAGCAACACTATGTGCCTATTGATTTTTATGGATAAAAGAAGGAACATAATAGGCACTTGTCGGTTCACACAAACTTAATGATTTAAAATTTAAAATTAGAACCACTATACACCACTAACGCAGGTCAATCTCGCTGACCTTAATAATGCTAAACATTTCGCTGACGAAGCGGCAAGTACATTTATTAATAGGTTGTGACGGCTTAAAGGACAATGCACAATGGATGTCCCCAAAAGGGAGATAGCCAATATCACAATATCAAATAATTGCCAAAATTAAAAGAACATTTAATTGTACATGACTCCAATGACCTTGCCCAGTTGGCCGAGAAGGCAATCCACTTGGAAAACTTCTTTGAGGAACAATATGAGAAACATTTGCCTATACACGGGATTCATTTCAAGTAAGTGAATTACGGTAAAGAGGAAGAAAAACCAACTATGGTGGTTGCTGCAGTGATCCATGGTAGAAACAACCCAAGCTAGTGGCCATAGAACGCCCTCGATAGCAGCCCTGGAGGCCGGGTGGCTGGTGGCTAGGCGATGGCAGCCGGCGGCCCTCAATGACCTTGCCCCAACTAGCCGAGAAGGCAATCCACATAGAAACATTCCCAAAGAAACAAGATGAGAAGCATTGTCCTATACACGGGATTCATTTCAAGGAAGTGAAATTCGATAAAGATGAAGACAAACCAACGGTGCTGGTTGCTGCAGTGATCTTTGGTGGAAACAACCCAAGCTAGTGGCCATAGAACGCCCTCAACAGCGGCCTTGGAGGCCGGTTGCAGGTGGCTGGGCGATGGCAGTCAGCAACCCTCAATGGCAATGATATGCTAGTGACGACTGCGGATGACAACTAGCAGTTGAGGGAACTGGTGACTAAGGAAGTCATCACCACTTGGAGGCCATAGAGGCTAAGGAGTCTCTTAGAATGGAAACTGCAGTGGCTAAGAAGTCTCCCAAAATGGCAGGAATTGAGGCTAAGAAGTCTCGCAGAATGGCAATGATGGAGGCTCCCAAAATGGAAGACATGGAGGCTAAGAAGTCTCCCAGAATGAAAATTTTTGTGGCTATGGAGTCTCCCAAAATGGCAGGCATTAATGTTATCTCCAAAAATGACAATGATGCAGGCTCCCAAAGTGGCAGTAATGGAGACTAAGGAGTCTACCAAAATAGAAACCGTGGAGGCTAACAACATGGCAGGGCGGCTGCATGACGATGGCGGCTGGTATTCATTCATAATGACTGAGCAGGACCCATGGTGGCTAGAGGACTATGGTGGCTGAGTAGCGGCGACATGATGATGTCGGTCGAGGCATGGCGGCTGGCAACTCCCTCACGGCGATCAGGGATGAGCAGACGGCCACACGGCAGACTGGAGCAAAGGAAGCTGACCTGCGACAACTGGCGGCTGAGCAGTGGGCAACGTTGGTTGGCGACTAAGATGTTGGCGGCAGCTGGCACTAAGCAAAGGGCAACAGCAGTTGACTAGAGTAAAGGCGGCTGATGCAGGCAACGGCGGCTTGCATTTGGCACTCGAGCGACGACGGCTGGAGATGGCCCTAGCCCCTAACGGTTAAGCATGAGACAACTGGTGACAATCCACACGACTGAGCATTAGACGTCCGGCGGCTGTGTAGAAGGTGGCAAACGGCTATGATGACGACGGCGACTGCCCACATGGTGCTCACATCATGGAGTACTCAACAACTAATGATGAGGGAGAAGATGCCAGCTAGCTCATATGGCTTTAAAATCAGAAAACTATATAAAGGAAACTCAAAAGCCATGGAAGGGGTACTAATTGTGTCTTTGCTTGTTGAGTGGAAATGAAGGACTTTGCAATGTTAGGAAAAATGACGCGGAATGCAGCGTGGCAGTCACCAAGGATTGGGCATATTGGAAACGTGCATATTATGTCTCAAATACTAATCGAAAAAAAGCGCGTGAGGTAGCATCTGTTAACATAACGTTATTTTTTAGCCCAATTAAATTGGCCTGATCCATTAGTCGGTGGTGTGACCACCATATTGAAGAAGCTTGAGGGTGAAGGTTACATGAGCTACATCATTGCCAAGCTCACCCATGAAGCAATAACCAACACCGGGATCGAAACGAAGCCAAACCGAAGCAAGATAGATGACCTTGGGCGCCCCTTTGTTGGTGCATTAAAGAAAGGAGGCATACACATTTTTGGCCTTAGTCGTGGGCACGCACAAGAGGATAAATTAGACTGGTTTGTTGGTGCATTGAAAAAGGAGGCAGAAATATTTTTGGCCTTAGGCGTGGGCACGCACAAGAGGGATCCGACCCCCATTACCCTATTTTAGCTTATTTCATTTTCTTCCCCACTTGTTCCATGTAATTTCAATTGGTATTCACTAGATTTATCTTGGGATCATTATGTTAGGCTTAAATCCCATTTCTACCTTAGTAT
This sequence comes from Hygrophila difformis, assembly GCA_030278955.1. Lineage (NCBI taxonomy): Eukaryota > Viridiplantae > Streptophyta > Magnoliopsida > Lamiales > Acanthaceae > Hygrophila > Hygrophila difformis. Next base: position 58,847,738 of record JAOANR010000007.1, on the reverse strand, counting down.
TTCTTGGTAATTGCATTTCTTGTTCCTAGGGTTATATGTTAGGATTGGGGAATGATCAAACATAATTCAACTATCATTCATCTATCAAAGTTTATCTTTCTTTTGTTCATCTATTGAGGTCATCAAAGGTTGATCATCTTGGGGATTAAGGGTGACTTGATTTCCACATCAAAACCGGGTCTATTCACATTGAATTTGTGTTAGGTTCGTCTTACTCAATTGGATTGCAAGTTTTGATTGAGTTAAGTATGTTCATTGATTCATTTTAGGTTTAGTTCTTGGGAGCTTGATCCTCATATCAAGTTTACTTGATCAAAACCCATTGTTTCATTGAACCCACTTGCTCTATCCTTTGTTTTGCTTTTGTTGCTTGTTTTCCCATTTCTTGCTTGCATACATCATACTTGCCCTATCCTTTGTTTTGCTTTTGTTGCTTGTTTTCCCAATTTCTTGCTTGCATACATCAGTCGGCCCAATGACGTAAAAGAAGACTTGCTCGAGCGGTGGCAAGTCATTGTCGAAATACTCATGAAGGCACAATCAAGTGGTGGAGAATGTGTCAAGAGTCTGATAGCAGTTGAAGACCACCACCTATAAATATAAGATCCAGCACATTTCAAATCCACTCTTTAAAGAGTCCTTTATTTTATTTTCTTTCAGAGCATTTTATAGCTTTCCATTAGAGTTTTTTTCTTTTTTGTAATTCAATTATTTACCACTTTCATTCAACTCATGTAAACTTTGAGTTTCTTTCAATCTGTAATTCCTTTTGTTTATTTAAATCCAAATTCAAGTTTTTTTCTCTTCCAGATTTTTACGATACAACAAAACTAGTGCCATTAAGAATATTTACCAAACTAATAAAATTGTTGGTGTTTGCGAGTTAGATGGTTGAATCCATAAACCAATAATTAATGAAAACAATAAATCATTATTATCTCAAAAATTAAAGAACCTTACTATTGCATTTGTTAAGTCCTTGAAGTCTTGTGTTGTGAAGATCATCAACGTTGTTCTGTAGTTGTTACGATGACTCATGAACAACACAATCTGGCAGTGGAAAAGGGACAAAAAGGGATGCTAATGTGGCAAAAGTTTTTGAAGTAGATTTTAATTTTTGTGCAGATGTTCTGTCTCTCTGATGTTGAAACAACATATCAACAACGGGTATAGCACAATTGGAAAGTACAAAAGGACAATGTCGTGCCCACTTCCTCCCAGCAAGCTTTTAGGGTTTTAAATGGGCCTTGTACTCCTATAAATACCTATTTTTTACTCTTTCTCATTAGCACCAAAATCCAGCACTCCAAAGAGAAGAAAACATAGCACTCTCAAGGTCCTTCACTGCCATGGAAATCTGAGGAAGCTGAAGCTGTTCAACCCTCATTTTTGTTGTCTGCAGAAGACTCAAACAACCATTTCCAGCTGGGTACATCTCTTGTTGTTTGATTGCTTCTATCGTTTTGGGGTTTTTGGGTTTGTGTTTTGATTCACATGTTTTATCATTTATAAACACAAATATGGAGCTTAGTTTGGGTAGTGTCTCACCTTGTGCTTGATTAGATTGAGTAGCTATATATCACAAAAACCATTTCCATATCTTCTAGTGAATTGTGTTGACAGCAGCTGGTTAGATATACATTGAGGCTTCCGGTTGTTTCCTTAGTCTATTGGAGGGATAAGGAAGTTCATTAGTGAATAGGGTGTTGGGAAATGGGCTGGTAAAACCTTGCAACATGTTTCGTGATGCTCTAGTGAAATCCAGGCTTGGAGCCCCCATCTGTTGTTGATCGAACTGGGTGACCAAATTTCTGGTGTTCATTGTTTATTTTCGCATTATGTTCTGTTTATATTCTGGTTGTTGACTTGGTTGTTCGTTGTGGACAACGCTCCGACAACGTTTCCGCATTAATTTATTATCCTGACAACTGGAAAACTACATACTCTGTTTTGGTATTAGTTTTTGCTCATCTTTGCTGCATTTCGTCGGGACCTAACAGCATTGCATAATGCATTATATAGTTTCCAAATTTTTCTTAGCTACAGAATTTAATCATCTTGTGTTTAATTAAATAATACTTCTAATTGACTATTTTGAGGCACGTCATTCGTCCAAAAAGAATAAAATCAAGAATATATATTGTGTATGCGTCTATATATGTATATACATATATATATTACTCCCTCCGTCCCACTTCAATTGTCTTGTTACTGTTGGGCACGGGAATTAAGGTAGAGTTGGTTTGTGAGTATATGTTGGGGTCCACATAGTTGTTGGAGGGGAAAATTATTTCTATTTATAGAAAGAAGACATTTGTAATGGGACATCCAAAAATAGTAAGTAGGACATTTGGAATGGGACGGAGGTAATATATTCTTTTACATGATTATCGAACTATAAAACTAAGGTGGGTACGGTGCAAAATTTAGACGACTTTTTCCCTTACGAAAAGTAAGGGATATAGTTTAATCATATCCGACTTTAATTTTTTAGTATTATCTTTTTGGTACATGTCATATACCTACTTCTATTCAAATCACATTTCTATACAGCTGATCATCTATATAATAATTAGGGTAGTTGATTAATTTTTTATCCTTGAACTATTTGAAAATGTCCAATAATTATGCATATACCTTTTTTTTATTTTTAATTTTTTTTGAAAACAATACTAACTCTTGAAAGTTGGAAAAAAAAAATATATTTGTCACATTACATTTTTGCAAAATATCATTTTAGTTATCCATTCTTTGTATATTCTTATTTTTACCCCTAAAATTTTTAGAAAAATTATTTACACTCTTTTTGTCTTTTATTTCGTTAAATATATTATTAATAATTTTATTAGATATTGCTTTCAAAATTTTAAAATTTGTGGTGTAGTAAAATTAATAAAAAAAATTAACAAAATTCTTAAATAAAATTTTCAAATTGTAAAAGTTTTCAAATTTCGAAATTTTAAAATGTCAATTTAATTTTTTAACAAAAATTTTAAATAAAATTCATATTCATAGAATTTTTAATATTACTGTAAATGAAATTAGTAAAAAATATAAGGAAGTTTTTAAATTTTTTACAATTAGTGTTAATTGATTTGATCGTCTGATAGTCTGGGGACCAAAATAAGGGGTTCCACGATCGAAATTTTCAATCGTAAAGCACGAACTTCAATTTTTTTTCTTTCTTGTAGAGGGCTATTTTTTGAATGGTACATACTTCGAAACTTCCATAAGGAATTGATCTTCACATCCATGTGCACGCCAATAATTTCCTCATTAACAATGAATAAATAATGATACAGAAGTCAAACCCTAATTAAAAAAAAAAAAAAAAAAAAAACTAAATGAATAATGCATGAGCCATATCTTATCATTGGCAGCACTACTTTTCCACATATCATCCATTTCCAAATAAACCTCACAGTATATAAAGAGGCCCTCTTTTTTTTTTTTTTCTAACGTATATCATGACATACACATCATAATAATGGCAATTATTACAAATTCAACTCCCTTGTTGGTTTCCTTTGTGCTCATTATTATTCTCTTGCATTCCAGTAGTAATGCACAGGATTTGAGCAGTAATTTCTATGCTAGAAATTGCCCTTCTTTGGAGAAGACCGTCCGCGACACCACTGCAAGTTTTATTTCAAGAGCGCCAACGCTTGCACCAGCATTGCTTAGAATGCATTTCCATGATTGTTTTGTTCGGGTATGTCATTGACAAAATTTAGTGTTTTTCATCAGCTGTCTTGTTTTGTTGTTTAGTTGTGAAAAAAAAAATTAAAAATTCCTAATGGATTGAGCTAAGATTAGCATAGTTACCGGATGGATTGGGTTAATTCATTTTTATGGGATGATTTTGGAAAACAAAGAAAATTGTGGGACCATTAGGAGTTTTATTTTTTTATTTTTTTCTTGCTTATTTAATGAGTTCTTTAAATCGCTGAGATGTGGTGAGGACAGATTGTGATTTATAGTACTGTACAAGACAAGGGGAGATTAATAATATAATAACCTGCAGCAATAATGATAGGAGTTCTTGATAGCATCTTACCAAGTGAAAAATGGCCTATATATACAAGACTAGATTAGCTAATGTCAAATAAAAAAATGTCTAAAGATAGGGCCCACACTTAGCTAACGAATTTGTAATTATCCCTGTTGGTGTACAATAAATTTTAAAGAGTTCATGCAATTTCATACTTTGCATAATAATTTGGTAATGAATTTACAAATTTTTCATTATTTTGTAACATATTTGGACAGAAAACAGATGTTTTAGATACATCCGTCATTTTAAATGTCATAAAGCTAAGTGATTTACACTACAAAAATTTTGTCGAAAAACAACGAACAAAGTGATAAAATCTGACTTGCCAAGTTCATTACCTTCCACGAAAGTTTTGTAGTCCTATGTGACTCTGTGTTTAATCCTTAATCGGCCCAATTGAGCATCCCAACTCTAAAGTTCCAATTAATCCAGCTACCCAAAATCGATCAACCATATATCCATAGTATCCGATTTGGGAATTTAGGCCTAGGGATGCACGATGTGGAGAAAGGATAAATTTTGGGTGAAAAATGTAATCCATAGTAGTATTATATATGGGTCCATATATTTTAAAAAGTTATAATTTCCAGTTTTCCACACTACTAACACCTAAAACAATTGATGCCTTACGCGTTCATTTAATAACATGATGGATAAATACCTAAAACATATTTTCTGTCCAAACTTGATACATAAAAAATAGAAATAACATGATACTTATCAAATTGTAGAGAGTTTACCCTGATACTTTACACTTTATCCAATGCATTATTTCTTATCCCTTCAATTTTATTTTTTTTTTACTATCTTTGATATGGATGTTTAGGACTTATAAATTAGAATTTCATATCTTAACATAAATAAGTACTCTGTTTTTGACATCTGAACTCCTATGTAAATAATGAATGAACAGGGATGTGATGGATCCGTGCTTATAAACTCCACGAGTAGAAATACAGCCGAAAAAGATGCCATTCCTAACCAAAGCCTACGAGGGTTCCAAGTGATCGAAGCTGTTAAATCTGCTGTGGAGAAGAAGTGCCCTGGAATAGTGTCCTGTGCTGATATTTTGGCTTTAGTTGCAAGAGATGCAGTTTCGCAGGTAAGAAACATTCAACACATACAAAACGCACTATCAGTACATACAAAACACTATTTCAGCACTTGAGCACCTGCTCATTCAGCACCCAAACCAAATCCCGATTATTATTTTATCAAATCTCAACAAATGTTTACTTTAAATAATTAGGGTTTTTGATCAATCAATGGCTCGTCATAATTATCCTGAAATAATGGATACATGATCATTACATGCTCTGAGGACTGAGGGTAGCACAAAAACATAGAAAATATAATGAGGCAAACATGCTTAAGAGAGTAAAACATCAAGCTCATTTTTTGGTGTATACTATATGTTCATCATGTGTACAGATAAAAGGACCATTTTGGCAAGTTCCGTTGGGACGAAGGGATGGTAGAGTGTCCATCGCCAACGAGGCATTGCAGAATCTCCCTCCCCCATTCTTCAACATTTCGCAATTGATCAACTCATTTTCTTCCAAGGGTTTAAGTATTAAAGATCTTGTCGTCTTATCAGGTAATTTTAAATCAACATATCAAAATCACAATTTATTTTTCCTTTGATTTCGTATTCAACATCCATCTAATTAATAATGCATACAGATCTGATTTATAAAACTACTAAAGGGATAATTGCACGTTACACATAACTTAAAAGTTCAATATAGATAGATTGAAGTTTAGGGTCGTTGCCATATAATAAGCTTTTACTATTATTATTTATTATCAGATATTTTCAAATTTAAACTTAAATTAATAATCATGCTTACCAAATGTGAACCACAGAGAGTAGGGTGGCTAATCAAGGTAATATTTTATCACTGCAAATAAATCTTATGATTAGTGACGTTGTTACAACAGGCATTGATAATAAAAACCATCACCCCAAAAAAAAAAAAAAATTGTAAAATTTAACTTTTGTGGTTAGCGACGGCTTCAGAAACATAACTAAACATCATTTTTTTTTTTTGTAGTGTATATAAATAAATATATTAACCTTCTTTTAAATATTTATGAACATTATACCAAATTTTAGGTGGTCATACCATCGGCGTCTCCCACTGCTCCAGCTTCACAACCCGCATCTACAACTTCACGGGTAGGGGCGACTTTGATCCCTCGATGGACCCCAACTACGTAAGGGCGCTTAAGTTGCGATGCCAGCCAACTGACACGAAAAGCATTGTCCAAATGGACCCCGGGAGCTCCCAAGATTTCGACACCCATTATTTCACAATCGTTAAGCAAAGAAGGGGACTTTTTCAGTCGGATGCAGCACTGCTGAACAACGTTCAGACCAATGCATACATTCAGCGTCATCTATATAATCCCCAACAAATTGATAATGTTTTCTTGCGCGACTTTGGAGTGTCAATGGAGAAAATGGGAAGGATTGGAGTGCTGACAGGGAATGCTGGGGAGGTTAGGAGGGTTTGTAGTGCTATCAATTAATTAGGGTTTTCGACTTGTGGGCTCCTGTTTTGATTATTTTCATTAAAGCCAATTTTTATTTCTGGGTGCGTGTTGATTATTTTGTTTGGTTTGGTCACCTTGGTGGCATAATGTATGCATTATTCCTTTTGATGTTGTAAGATAATAAATTTATGAATTGATTTTATTCATACTATTCTTTATTCCTTTTGAAGTTGTGAGGTAAATTTTATGAATTGATTTTATTCGTACTATTCTTTAGGTCTATCCACGGTTCATAGGCGTATTTGCTATCGAATTTGATTCAACATAATTAATACTAATACCCCAAACAAGAAAACCCGGGTTTAGTTCAAATAGGAAAAATGTTCCTTGAACTAAGGTTATGTTCTCGATTCTTTAAAGAAGGGAAATAAAAGAAAAATGAGAGAAATAAATATATATATATATATATATACTAGTAAGTAACCCGTCGAGACTCGACGGACATAATTATATATTTTATATAATATATATACTTATATTATATAAAATAATAATAAATTATATTTTGAGTAATGAAAAATATAATGATTTTATATATATTCGAAAGAGAATGTATGAGATGATATAATTTAATTATCCGTCTTTTTTACTTTCTGTGGCTTCTCCGGTACAAACTTAACAAATCAATAAAAATAATTATTAAAATAATATTTTATTTAATTTGAAATTTAAATTAAAATAAAATAAAATTTAAATATAACTATTAAGAATAATATAAAAAATTCCCTCACAATTTATTGAAAATTTCATTGCTGAAAATCTTATTCGTAGAGGCTAGTATAGCACTTATACCTTAAAGTTTTATTTAGTTATTAAAATAAAACAAAATATCTGATTGTAAATCTTCGAAATTAATACCGGCTTTGTAGCACAAAAAAATCAATACCGACTTTAGCATCACCTACATCAAGTATCAATTTTGTAAATTTTCTGTCATATATAAATTTCATTGTAAACAACATTTATTGCGGTACCTTGTTTATGGTTCCGCATCTTGTTTACTATCAATATACTTTCATTGCATAATTTATTCGATGGATCTATATTACTAAAAGCATTACTATGCAACCCTCATTCAACTATATTTCCTGATTCGGTAATTCAGAACAATTGATCGTGTTTAGATATTCCAGTGAAATTTATTCATTTGCATTATTTATGTTTCATCCTCTTGACAAATATTGTTAGCACTGATATATACTCCCTTCATTTTTTAATTCTTGCTCTATTGGCAATTATGTTATTGTTCACACTTAAAGTTTTATCATAGTTATACAAGTTAAAATATAGCCAAGTGAGATCTTGTTAGATTCGTCTCGTCTTGTAGTTTTTCAATATCGAACTTTTAGAATTTTTACTTATACCGAAATTGAGTTATTAATGGTTTAAAATATGCATTGAACTGCGTGCACTGTGGGTCCGGAGCAAGGATAAAAAAAATGGAGGAAGTATACATTTTTATTTGCAGGCATAAGTTCCATGATGTAATCATTGCTTGAATCAAACAATCTCATTGGTAGGCATTAGTATAACTCTATCTTTAAAAATGTCTGGATTTGAAGTAATGCAGTTTATATTGTATAAGTACCCTCATCAATTGCCATTACAAGATCTCCCGTAGAGTTTATAAATTTATCATATGGAAATGTAATATCTAATTGCACATCTCCAAGATCAATACCAGCTTTACCAATTACCATGACATACATGAAGTATTCATTGTGCAAATTTCTGTCATATATAATTTTCATTGTAAACAACATTTCTTGTAGTATCTCGAGTGAATCCATCTTAATTACATATTAATACTTCGAGTCTCCTCTTTCTAGTGACACGAGATATTGCAACATATCACATCTTTCATAAAAGGCTAAACATAATGTTTTCTAGATAAATTATTGATAAATGTCTTGTCAGTTCCACTACGTAAAGAAAAATGAATCAACCCTCATCACTATCAACTATATATATTATTTTATTATAAACATTCTTCTAAACATCAATCAACAAAGATAATAGCTTATCATAATCCTTCTTCATTTCTTCCTTATTATAAAATGTCTCTTCTATTATCAATAGATTATTTGTTTTAGATTTTAAAACTTCATTCAATATTGGCATTCTAGAGAAAAATTTCACATTTATAGAATTTGCAGCAATTAACCTTTCAACTTCTAACAAAGCTAGATATATCTTTAATTTGTTCTTCGTCAATTACAAATCTATCAAATATAGATTAATAAATTACTTCATCCATTTGTTTCTTAAGTGTTACACTTTCTTTTTTGGGTGTTTGGAAATAATTGTTATGTTACCATATTTGGAATGTTTTGAAGGTTAATAATCTTTACTAATCTTAAATTATTAATTTTTTGATACTAATTAATAAAACTCAAAAGGAATAAAGTCAAATGTGACTCATCTTATTTTATTTATTTAATTATTGTAATTCTTCAAGTAAATATTAACTTACCTTAAATCATGTGACATTTCCTAGTGTTACACTTATTTAAAAAATGGAGGGAGTATTTCTTAAAAAATAGATTAAAAAAATTAAAATTTGAATGGAACCAAAAAGCAGCATTCAGTTTTCAAACAAAATACAGTAAAGAGATATGAAAGAAGAGTAGGGCAATGACCACCAAAATTTGAATGGAACTTGTACGCACATGGATTTTTTTTTAAAGGGAAAAGAACTTATATTGCCACATGAAAGCAGAAAACCAGATACATAAAGGATGCACATGTTACCTCCCCCAACTCACAGCTACACGTCATTACAAAAAGCTTGTAATACCATAGAAATTACCCGAAATAATTGTAATTCACTAAAGAGACTATTATTAAATATTTAATCACTTGCTTAAAGAATTAGTATATTGATTTTTCTACAAAACAACACTTGAAAAACTATATATGTAAATTTGTCTTTTCCAAAAGAAATATGAATTTCAATATCATGGGTAATAGAATTATATAGTTTATGGAATATTTTTTTTAAATCTATTGTTTAAATTATATATATAAGTTTTTATATATACACAAATTGGTCTTGAAAATTATTATGAGGATAGTATGTGAATATTTTAAGTACTTTGATATTCATTATGGAATAAATTTTTATAAAAATAAAAGTACGAGTTTTTTATGTGAATCTATTAGAATTAACTTTTATATATAAGAAAATATATTCATAGATTATAATTTTTATTTGATGATGACATGAAGACTTTGTGGTTTGAGTATTGTTATGAATAAAATAAAACCATGCAAGTATATTATTATTATCTTTTTGAAAGCACATTAATATAAATACAATACTTGAAATAAATAAATAAATATTATATTATCATATCCAACTCATTGAGTATAAAAGCATGCCACTAAATAATGGCAAGAATAATGATTTTTGTAGACAAGCTAATACTTCAATCATTTTCATGATACACTACTTACACAAATATAAGGTTAAAAGCAATTGCAAGAAATTTTCTTCCTAAACAAATAGATGAAAAATCCACATGATTAACAAGTGTCTTGGATGAATGGCTAGCAAAGAAAGGTGATCAATTATCTCTTGAACCCACCAAGATTAATAGCCTCCATAATAGGCAAACCATTATGTTAATAGACAACATGATGGACAAAATTAATAGCCTCCCAAATTAATAGCCTCTTTGTTAGGCTATAAGGACCAAATGAGTGGATACAAATACTCTAACCATTATTGCTCAAGACACACTTAATTGGATGATTGGTGAGGTTGTAATCACTCTCACAATGTGTCATGTTCAATTGTTCAAATCTTAGCCTATAAATAGAGGGAGTTTCTAGCCTTCAAACACACCAATCTCATCCATCTCATTAGCCAAATTCACTACCCATTTTATTCTTCAAAGTTCTCCCACATAGTGAGCATATCTTAAGGATTGTGGAGTCTTGTAGGCTTGGCAACCTTCATCATTCTAAGAGTTCTAACTCTTCTCAACACTTGGTTAGTAAGATATCATCTTTGAAACTTGTATCTTAGAGATCTAAATATTTTATTTTTATACTATAAATTGATTTCCCTCTATTTGTCGAATTTCAGCGAAACCCGTAATTTGTGGTGCGAATCTTGTGTTATAACGGCCATTATCTTTGAATCTCCTTGCTCTTATACATCTATTCAGTAAGTTAACACTCTCTCTTTAAGTTTGGAGATCCTCATCCATGTTTTAAGAGTACAAAATTAGAATTCCCTCATTATACCAAAATCTGTCCGTTTTTCATTTACGTAATGATCCATCTTTTTAAAATATTTTGGTTCATTATACCTCAAAGGTTCCTTCATAAAACTTGTTCCTTTTTGAGTTGAGTATATTTCTGGAAACTTTTATAATTTTTAGAACTCATATGAAAAAGTTATGGGATCCGCTTTATCGAAAGGTCGAAATCTCTTTTTGTTGAAATCTAAGAAATGATAGTGTTTCTGAAATCCTCATTTTTGAAGGTCTTAAGTGTTTCAAACCTAAATGGTTTATTCATGAAAAATATTTATCTATATGTTATCTACCTTGTAGTAAAATTTTAGAATTTTTGGTCGCAAATTACTATTTTTAAAACCTGTTGAAAATTATAGAGTCACCATTGAATTTCTGACAGAATACATGTTCTGAAAAGAACATGTATACAAGGTGCTGAAGGAATGGCCGGAGAATGGAAGGGGCTGAGTATACAAGGTGCTGATGAAGGGAGTGGGCGGAGATACAATCAGAGAAGGAATCTATTTGGAGTCTTCGTGGGAAATATATCAGTGGAAGTGTCAAATGGCCACATGACTAGGGAGATTGAAAAGCTAGCAAGGATTAGAGATTGGTTCATACCGGCGAGACGATGGCCGGAGAAAGGCTTCAAGTTTGGATTCTACAGATTTCAGAAAAGAGAGGAGGCGGTGGCAGTTATGAAGGCAATGAATGGAAGGCTGATGATGGGAAGGAAGCTGAAAGTTAATTGGGCACTTCCAAGTAGGAGGATTCCGAGGGTGGAGGATCAAGTTGGTATGAGACCTGTCAGAAGACCAGTATATGTTAACAAGAATAGGGAAGATAAAGGAGCGGGGGAGAAGGGGAATCAAAAGGGTGGGAACAGTGCCTGGAGGGATGAGAGATCGTACGCAGAAGTCATTAAAGGAACTAGAGAGAAAGGACCAGCAGAAGTGCAGCAGGGAGAAGTGAGATCGGTAAAATTGGAGGAGCTGGAAAATAACCTAGTATGGTTAGGAAAAGTAGTGGTGGCAGACATAAGGAAATATGAGCTACTGTATGAGTTCCAAGAGTGGCTATTTAGAGAATATGGCGAATGCGAGGAGGTGAATTATGGAGGTGCTCTCATGATGCTGGTGGTATTCAGATGTGAGAAGGAGAAGGAGAAGTTTCTGGTGGATAGACGGGACAACAAGTACATTGATTGGAAGAGAACATGGACTCCTGGGGTGGTGGCCAGAAACCCTTTGGTATGGGTGTACATTTTTGGACTTCCTGTTGCAACATGGGGGGAGGAAAATTTTCAAAAACTGATGAACGATTGGGGGAGGGTGGTGTGCATCGACAGAGAAACGAGAGAGAAAAGAAGATTTGATCGGGCAAGGATGATTGTTGCATTAAACGATATTGCTACTGTTCCATTATTTGTTAAGGTTCAAGTGGGGGAAAATCATCATATGGTGCGTGTTGTACCAAACTTCAGTGAAGGGGTGGTAGAATCTGTTGACCAGGTGGAGGACAGGGATAGAGAAACTCAGGAGATGGTTACGGTGTCGCCGGAGACTACTGTATCACCGGTGAAATTGTCGGTGGTAGAAGAAACTCAGGAGATGACGACCTGTAGACGGGCCGGGACCAGTTGTTATGGGGAAGCGAAAAGGGTACAACAGAACATGCATGGGGAGAGGGAATTTTTGAACTTGGCGGCTGATGATGGATGTGCAGTTAATAAGGGTAACGAATACTGTTCCCCAGAAGATGGCAGGGGTGGAGAAGGAGAATTAAATGGCCCAATGGTGTGTGGACGAGAGAGGGGTAATGGGCCACAGTCAAATGGATCTCGTGAAGATTGGGCCACGGAGAGTGGGGGGGTTGGGTTTTTGGTGGCTGGCCCAACTGGACTTAGTGCGGGGGTTAAAGACCAAGACAAGAATGGGATATCTTCAGAGCCAGGAAATGACTGGGAAAATATGGATGAGGACAGGGAGGGGCTATCGGGGATGGAAGAAGAAACGAATGAGCATTTCCTTGGGGATGGCGTGGAGCGTTTAAAGGAGACGGGTCTTAGGCGGAAGGAGGGGTCTAAGAAGGGAAACTCGAATGGTACACAATTGAATGAAGGAGGTGCTATAGGGCAGAACCAGAAAGAAACTCAATTAGAGGAGAAGAAGAGGGAAGTGGAGGCGAAAAAGAGATTGGGGGCAGTGGAGAAGGCATTGAAGGAAGTCATTGGAGGATGTGGGGGAGTGTTGCATAAGGGAAGGCACAGGGGATGAAATAGGGGAAAGAAGAGGATAGAGGTTTGCGGGAGAGAGTATTCTATGAAGCCTAATGAGAATGACGGGTTTGCACCACTACAATTTGCAACGGTTAGAACTAAAGAGGGGGTCAAATTACACGACTACTCGGAGGCCGAGGAGACACTTAGACTTGCTGAAAAGTTGGGATTGCGAAGTCTGGTTGGGATGGAGAAGACGCTGGCTAGGATTTGGGAAGAGGTAGAGAAGGAGGCGTAGGTAGTCAGTTGGGGGCGGTGCTGGGATTGAGGTTGATTACCAAATTATGAAGTTTATAACGTGTAATTTGAGGGGGTTGAATGGGGGTGTGAGAAGGAGAGCGGTAATGCGACTCTGCAAAAAATATAGGCCTACAATGATTTGTTTCCAAGAGACTAAAATGAGAGACATCTCAGATAGATTGGTATATAGATTGTGGGGTTCAAAAGGATGTGAATTTTGTTTTCAAGAGGCGATAGGCAACTCTGGTGGGCTACTAGTGGTGTGGGACTCCAGTTACGGCTCATTTAAAAAGGTGGAGGCAGAACACAATTATATTTGGGTAAAGGGTCATCTGAGTGGATTGAGGGGGAGTATTAATTTAGTCTGTGTCCATGCCCCTAATGCTAGGCACGATAGAGCTGGGTTTTGGGACCTTTTGGCACAAAAATTTAATACTGGAAATGGGGAAATGTGGTGTGTGACGGGGGATTTCAATGCGGTAGGGGGGGAGAGTGAGCGTATTGGGATTGGGGAGGACTCAGGGTTGTCTAGGGAATTCAGGGAGTTCATTAATAGGTTGGGTTTGGTTGATTTGCCAATGGAAGGTGGGCAGTACACTTGGGTGGGGAGGGGAGGGAGAGCGTGCAGCCAACTAGATAGATTTCTAGTGTCGGCAGATTGGTTGAATTTGGGGGGGAGGGGAGAGTGATTCAAAAAAGATGTGAGTCCGTATTGTCCGATCATTACCCGGTGAGTCTGGAAGTGGGGGGGAAGGAGTGGGGACCTAAACCATTTCGATTCTATAACTATTGGATGATGGAGAAAGGGTTCGGGGATTTGGTGAGAGGTGCGTGGAGTGAGCTATCGGGGTCGAGGGGCTGCAGTCTGAGTCACAGACTTAAGGTTCTTAAATCAAATATTCGTAATTGGAGCGGTTATGGAGCTAAGGACTTGGAGGACAGGATTAAAAGAGTACAAGAAGAGATTGAGGAAATTGAAGGGAAATTTCAGTCACAATGTGTTGAGGAGGATGATAAGCGCTTATGGTTCGAGAAGAAAATAAACCTTAAGAGACTACTGCTTGCGGAAGAACAACGGTGGCTTCAGAAATCCAGACTTCGGTGGATCAAAGAAGGTGATCTAAACACCAGGTTTTTCAATATGGTCACAGCAATGCACTGACACAGAAGCCATATTGGAGTTATCAAAGTGGGAGGAGTTCTAGTGGAGGAACCGAGAGATATAAAGGAGGAGGCATTCATATTTTTTAGATCATTATTTTCCAAACAAGAAGATATAATATTTGATGTTGAAAACATTGGTATGCCAAGAGTGGAGGGGACAGACAGCATGTGGATGGTGAGAAGGTTCGAAGTGGAGGAAGTTAAAGCGGCAGTTTGGGGATGCGACGGGAATAAGGTCCCGGGTCCGGACGGATTCAACATGGGTTTTTTTAAAAAATATTGGGAAGTAGTTAAGGACGATGTAATGGAGGTGTTTAGAAAATTAGAGTCGGAGGGATCGCTGCCAAAGGAGGCGGGAAATTCTTTTTTAACTCTAATTCCTAAAGTCCAGAATCCAATGGAGTTTGGTGAGTTTAGGCCGATCTCTTTAGTGGGTAGTATATACAAGATTGTAACCAAGGTTTTGGCGAATAGACTAAAGGCAGTGCTGGATTGTGTGGTGGGAAGAACTCAAATGGCGTTTATCAGAGGAAGACAAATATTAGATGGAGTGTTGATTGCGGCGGAAACCATCAATTCAACTCAAAGAGCGGGGAGGGAAGGATTAGTAATAAAATTGGACTTTGCAAAGGCATATGACAATGTTTCTTGGGAAGCCCTATTTAGACTACTGGAGGTAATGAAATTTGAGGAGAAGTGGATTGGATGGATCAAGGCTTGTGTGAATTCTGCCGCAGCGGCTGTGATAATTAATGGGTCACCAACAAAGTTCTTAAAACTCCAAAAGGGTATTAGACAAGGAGATCCACTATCTCATTATCTTTTTGTATTGATTGGAGAAATTCTTAACAGGCTAGTGGAGAGAGCAGTAGAGCAGGGATTGCTGACAGGGCTGGGGACGAGTGAAAGCGGACCGATTGTTACTCATTTGCAATATACCGATGACACGATCTTTTTTTGCAAGGGAGAGCTCCAACAGGTTCTTGTGATCAAAAGACTATTGAGGTGCTTCTCATTGGCAACAGGGCTTAAAATTAATTATGGAAAAAGTTCCATATATGGCATCAATTGTTCACAAAATTTTGTTGAGACGGCGGCGAACTTAACAGGATGTAAGGTAGGCGATTGGCCGATGACATATTTGGGAATCCCTATTGGAGGGAGGATTAATGGAACGGAAATCTGGAAGCCGGTGGTTGAACGCGTGGAAAGAAGACTCGCAGGTTGGAAGGGGCGATGCTTATCGCAAGCTGGAAGGATTTGCCTAATTAAGTCGGTGGTTAGTTGCCTACCCCTGTACTTTCTGTCAATTTTTAGGATCCCAAAAACAGTGGCGGAGAGGCTTGAAATGTTGAGGAGACGATTCTTATGGAATTAATGGGATGGTCAAAGGAGATTTCATTCAATTAATTGGGACTCCATATGCGATACTAAGGAGGGAGGGGGCCTGGGCATTAGGAAAATTCAGGACTTCAATAATGCACTGTTGTGGAAATGGAAGTGGCGATTTGGGACGGAAAATGGATTGTGGAAAGAGGTAATAGACGCTAAATATTATGCTAGGTCGAGTCCTTTAATCCCGACAGGTAGGAGGGGTCGGTCTGTGTGGAGCAATATTTGTAAAGGATGGGAAAAAAATGGAGACACAAGGTGCTGACAGAAACTTCATTATTCAAGTAGGGAAGGGTGATGGTACCCGCTTCTGGCAGGATAGATGGGTGTCCAGTGGAGTGGTTTGTGCGAAGCTTTCCCCCGAATTTATGCTCTGTCGGTAAACAAGGGGGGAAAAATTGCTGAATTTGGGGAGTGGTGCGGATTTCAATGGACTTGGCTAATCGCACTGCGAAGACCTCTTTTCGACTGGGAAATAGAAGTGTGGAACAATTTGACAAGGGAGCTAGGTGGGCAGCACCTTAACAGGCTAATGGTTGATAAGGTGAGGTGGATTAAGGATAGCAGTGGAAGTTTCTCAGTACGCTCATGTTGGCAGAGGAGTGTGGAGGGTGGGGAGATACTTGCAAGGTTCTGGTCAAAGTTGTGGAAAACTAAAAGCCCAGGTAAGGTGAAGTTATTGGTGTGGAAAGTGATGAGGGATGCCCTTCCAGTGAGATATAATCTGGCATTAAGGGGATGTATACAAATGTCGAGTGCGTTATGTCCGTGTTGTGGGTGGGAACTGGAGACAGTTGATCATCTATTTTGTAGTTGCGCAGCTGTATCGGATCTATGGTATAAAGTCATTAAGTTGTTTGGACTAAATTGGGTGATTCCAAACAGGGTGAAAAATCTAATAGAATGGTGGTTTGATGTCCAAATTAAGAAGAGTAGTAGAGAGGCTTTTCTGATGATGTGTTTGGCTCTTATATGGGCGGTGTGGCGACAGAGGAATGAAGTGGTGTTTAAAGGGCAAGTATTTGACAGGGACATGGTGGTAGAGGAAGCTAGATGGAGAGTTGGCACATGGTGGCAAGCAAATTATGGTGGAGTTGATGCAAACTTTGCATGTTTGGATGAGGAGTTTCCGGGTTGTTTGACAAGACTAATTGGAGAAAGGCTGAGGACAATGAGAGAGGGTTTGGTGTGGGTGAGACCCGAAAAGGGGTGGTGGAAAGTGAATACGGATGGGTCATTGTTGGGAAATCCTGGGCTGGCGGGGATAGGTGGAGTTGTTAGAAATGAAGTGGGGGAGGTTATATTTGTGCTATCAGATCATATTGGTTGTAAAGATTCCACGGAAGCAGAGGTCTCGGCGGTAAGTAGAGTGTGCCGGGCGTTGATACGCGATCAAGGATTCCCACTGCCGAAAATCATCTTTGAAATTGATTCAATAAATGTAGTAGGGTGGATGAAAAAGCCTACAAGCTTTCCATGGAGATTTTCTAACTTGTTGATACCCATAATGGTAGTCCTTACATGCTGTGGGGAAGTGAGGATTGAACATATTTTCCGTGAACGAAATGAGTTAGCTGATTCGTATGCACAAAGGGGAGCAGCAGGTGGATCAACAGTGGAAGAGTGGAATTGAAAGTGTCACAGGCGTGGTAACTAGTGGTAAGAAGAGAGTGATAATGTCTCTTGGTGACCGGTTGGGATGGCCACTGAAAGTGCAGCTGAGGTTATGTTTTCGTTGCTATTATTCAGTCCTTAAACACTAGAAAAAAAAAAAAAAAAAAAAAAAACCTTAATTATTGAATTAAGACGCATGTGTCATTTTGGTGGGATATTTGGTACTGTTATACTACTGGTTTTTTTTTATCAGGTGTCTTATTTGGATTCTGGAGATGGAGAAACAAAGTTCTACAAGAGAGGATGAAATGAATTGGCGGATACTAGGACCAGGACGTAGGGAACAGGATTTGAGATGGTACTGAGACGTCAAGCCTTTGATTGGTAGGTTCGATGGAAGAGTGGATTGCAGGTTGGGGGCCAGAGTCAAGACCGATGCTGCTGTTACTATTTGTAGGGAGAAAAGGAAACATAATAATATAACTGTTGGTGCTGCTAAATTGTGTTGCTGCTGAAGACAATGATATGGAGTTGTTGCTGTACGTTAATCTTGTATATGGTCCACGCGTCACAATGGCTCAGGATTGCTACTGGTTAACTAGGAGGCTGTTGCTGTTGGTGTTAAGATGAGGATACTGTCTACCCATGCGGTGTACTACAAGGACTGGGTTACAAAAAAAGAAGATGTTGGATCGAGAAAGGTGGTGTTCAGGAGACTGGGACAAATCTGAGATTGGAAGATCGCTTGTTAAAAGGCCGTTAGCTGCTTGGCATGGAGGGTATTGAGTCTGCAGTATATAGATCGTGAAAAATGACAAAACTACCCGAAGGGCTGGTGGTTGTTGTTGGACTGATGTTTGGGATGTTGGGTGGAGGCTGTTGATGTAGCTGCTGTTTATTGTATCAAAGAATTTGATTTAAGAAAGGCTGGTGACAAACTGTTCTTGAGGCTACTGAGGCTGTTGGTGTAGATCACGGACTCATAAATGCGGGCTGTTGACTACCACAGGTGGTAGCAGCTGATGGAGGGTCGAGAGGAGGTTGCTGGTGGCTATAACTGGATGAAGCTTTATGTTCCATTTTGTGCTGCAGAGGATGCGGAAACGACGGCTACTATACAAAATAGAAAAATCTGCTATGACGACAGTATTCCAAGGGAACTGCTGCTGATGTTAATTAAAAAGCGCTACTGTCGGTCTGTACTTGATTATAGCGGTTGCTGATGCGATCGTGTACACTCGGGAATGCAAAAGAGAGTTGAAGTTCTTTGGACTCATATTGGAACTGAAGTAAAGAGTTGGTCTAACCACACCTGACAGGAAAAATGGTTCGGACGTGGAAAATGGAGAGCTTCCGACTAGTCAAAACGGTGAGATCAGTTTTCTTTTAAGCTCCTCATAGTATGTTAAAAGTGGTGATCATATTGGCGTTTTAGACCTGGTTCCAATAATTCATATGAACTTGCATAAGTCTACTCCAGTGCATTGAAAATGTAAAGGGCATGAGGATGAACCCCCTTGAAACCTTGCTACCCCCAGCTTTGCATACCATACTGTTAGACACTTATTCCAAACATCATACCCGTTGATTTCGAAACTAAACTAAGAACCTATTACCTGTCACAGCCATATTGCTTCTTTGTCCCTTGGAAATGAGGAGTGTCTGTTGATGAGCATATAGAAAATCCTATCGATGCCTGGGTAGTTTGTTGCCGGAAATTAATAGGAAACAGAAGGTCTGTATTAGGTGGTTTTGAATTTATAAAGATGAAAATGGGAGGATGCAAGAGTGGTGCTTTCTCGAAAAGTTGATATCATTGGTAACATGAGTCCCTTGTTTGCGGATTGGGTAGTTTGAATAACCCCTGGTAAAAAAAAAAAAAAAAAAAAAAAAAAAACGAAGTGGGGATGTTTTTTTTTTAAAAAAAAGGAAAAAAAAGAAAAAAAATAAAAAATAAAAAATATATTGTTGAGAAAAAAGTTGGGAGAATCCAGAGAAAAGGTATTCCTGTTCTAGTGTGTGACATAGTGGTTGTGACTGTTTTCATGGAGTTTGGTTTGGTCACCACTTTGCTAAGGTTAAGTTTTTGCGCAATATGATCCGATTTTTTGTGTGAACATCTATAGTCTAACTTGTGTGAACATCTATAGTCTACTCCTCATTTCCATTATAGCCTCCCACTTTGTAACGACTACCGTGGTCCTCTTTGTGCTGGTCCTGTCTTTCATTTCCTTTGTGGCCCGATCTTTCAGTGTACTGGCTTAGATCTTTATGCAGGGGAGATGAGTTGTCTGCAACTAGTGGATGAGATGCCAATGTGACTCAATACATGGGAGTTTGAAATGAGAGCTTACCAAAGTAGAAGATGTGGATGGTGCTTTGATGACCTTAGAAGGGAGGTTATGGTTCTTGCCTTCATACCGACAAGTTGAGTACCAAAGAGTCTGCACAATGTCATTGGTCCATATCGAATATTGGTAGCAAAGGGAAAGGGATGGTTTCAATAGTACTGTTTGAATATTTTTCTGTGTGTTGATTTCGAAGGTTAGATGAGTGCATTTGTGTTTTGTGAAGGCATGAGTGCAATTTTGTTTTTACTCTGTGTGATTCAAACGGTAGATAGTTATGTGTCCTAGCACTCATTGTTTAGTTTGGCTTTGTAAGTTGATTTCGGGACATCTGTAACAAGGAGTTTGTTTTGGTGATCAATGAAACATCATTTTTCTCAAAAAAAAAAACTCAATTTTTGAACTATTTCCATACCTTATTTTGAAAAGTGTAAAACATGAAACTTGTTCAACTATGTGTTGAGTATCTACAGTTTAAATTTCAAAGCAATCGCCTTTCATATGAATTTTTAAACTGACTTGGCGTAAACTGCGACATTGGACTTGATTTTTGGTCCAAATGAGAAATTGTTGGATTTTGAGATCCATGAAATGATATTTTCATATCTATGAGATATTGATATGGGAGTTAAATGTTGAAATGATATTTGGCATTATTGAATGCTCTTGTTATGAGGTTACTCCCGTGAAATTGTTGAAAACTCTTTTAAAGAGGATATTATGTGGAAAATTATGGAAAACTCTTTTAAATCCATTGTGCACTATTAACTTGAGTAAGATGTCATACTTGATAGAGGGCTAATGCACTAGGGATGTGTCTTGCGGGGCCTCCCCCTCTAAATATGCCAAGACGGCATTGTTGATAAATTGTGCCAAAACGGCGTTGTTGCATGTATGAGTCTATACTCTTGGGTGTATCCGTGATGGGTTACCCAAGGCTCCGGAGTGTGTCTGTATATGAGTCTGCTGCATGCTGATCATGACTTATGATCGATATGATATGATATGATATATGGAAAATGGTGTCCTCTTGTGCATAGTTGCTACAATGGTAAGAATGAAAGTTATTTATTTTGTTAAAGGTAATGTGTGTGATCATTTTAAAAGAAAAAGTGAAAATTATTATTATTATTATTTTTTTGAGTGTCAACCACTATTTTAAAACCCACTTCTTGAAGTAGAGCGGGTTGACTTACTCAGTACCATTGTACTGATAAAAAGTTGTTGTGTTATCTTTTTACAGATATTGGAGCTGACATATGAACTGCATCTTGACATGAGCATTTGGGGATGGGATTACCTTTCATCAAAAGATTGTTGCTTTAAGGAACCACGTACTTTTAAATATTAATGTCATATATATTGCCTTTAGTTTATGCTTCCGCGTGAGAAAGAACAATGACTCTGGCATTAAGTACTTTAAATTTTCTTATGTTTATATTTTATAAAATTGGCAATTATTTTTAAAGTTCATACTACAAAAATTTATATTTAGCCGTAGCACTTGTCAATTAAGTTAGCCAAAGGGCGAGCCTGACTAACAAGTGTGGCGGTAACATTCTGAAACCTTATGAGGATGAATTTCGGGATGTTACAAAGCTACCCTCAAAGGAATACTAACAGGAGCAAAAAACAACATAGAAAACTAACTAACAGAAACAAAACCAACATTACATTCAGCTTTCTCGCATGCCAAATAAGCAGCAAGCAATCAAACATTCGAACACCCCACATCTAAAACCATCCCTCCACTTTACCATTACCAGCGGCTCCTTGTTTTGCCTAGTAATCGGCAAGGGAATTTCGTTCACGCCAAACATGAACAATCCTGACTTCCCCAGTGCATTTCAGGATAGCAGCTATCGGTCCAACAAGCTCATTAAAACGCCACGGAGTCATCTCTAGATCTCCCATCCAACTCACCACATTTTGAGAATCGCATTCAAACACAAGCTTTTGCATCGGAAATCCTTGAGTGCCTGACATACTCGACTTAAAAAATGCAAAAAATCTAACTTGGGAATGAGTGGTATTGGCTCAACAAATATATAAAAATTTGGGAATAAAAAATGCAAAATCTAAAATAAATAAATAATATATGCAAAAATTAAAGTTTCAAATTTCATCTTTTTAAAACTGATATATAGTGTGAATTCCATATAACTTAAAATCATATTTTTTTAAAACTAAAAATTGGGTAAATTAAATATTGTGGGATAAAACAATGCAAAAATCCAAAATATATAAATAAATAAATGTAAAATTTAAATTTGAAATCTTTTAAAAGCTAATAATTGTAGAAATTTCATATAAATTGAAAATTTTATATCTTTTAAAAACTGAAAATTGGGTAAAAATAAAAATTGTTGTAATAAAAATGCAAAAATCTAAAATAAATAAATAAAAAAACCAAAATCAAATATAAATAAATGCAAATATATAAAATTTTAAATTTCAAATCTTTTTAAAATGGAAATTTTTGGAATTGCAAATAAACTAAAAATTTCATATCTTTTAAAAAATGAAAGTTAGGATTTCCATATCCAAATCAATATATATTTTACATAAATAAATAGTAAATACATAACAAATGCAAAAATCTAAATTTAATAAATAAAAAATACAAAAATCTATAAAAATTAGAAATTTAGAATGGAGACATCACATTAAATGTTGACTTGGTTGACCACTAATGGTTTTAATAATATATAGATATTTTCTCGTGTTGTATAACAGTCGTTATTGATGGCTCAGTCACACAATATCGACGCCTAGTCAATATTTATGGATGCCTTATCTACTATTTTTAGTAAATTTCTATCACTATGGCGGTAGAAAATCGTTTATAAATAACGACGATCACTTCATTGGAATCAATCACTCTGAATACAAATCCTTCCTCCATTAAATCATTCATTATTACTTTCGTTTTACATATTAATTATTTACTATAAATAATTAGTAATTATAACATATAAACGTTACGTAACCTACTACTCTGTAATACTAGATATATATATATATATACAACGAATATATCACAACACGTTATTAGCACGAGGACACTCTGTCGGGGTTTTGTCAAATTTAGGTATAATTTTCTGTAACTACTTTTCAATATTCTTATGACTAATCTCTCAGAGCAGGAATCTCTCTCGTTATGGGTTTCTGGAGATAATTACATGTCCTGGACACAAGGACGTAAAAATGCACCTGTCATCTATGGGGTTGGAAAATAATATTACCCCAGATAAAAAACCATCAAGCCAGGATAAGTCAAAAGCCATGATCTTTATGTGCCCCCATATTGATGAATCTTTAAAACTTCAATATGTTACGCTAGAATCGGCACTTGAATTGTGGTTGAAATTGAAAGAAATATATGATCATCTAAAGATGACGGTGCTGCCAAAGGCTCGGAGTGAATGGCATAATTTAAAGCTCCAGGATTTCAAATAAGTGCGTGAATATAATACAGCGATGTTTCGTATTACATCGCAACTTACACTTTGTGGAGAAAAAATAACTCAATCTGATATGCTGAAAAAAACATTCTCCACATTCCATGCCACGAAACTGGTTTTACAGCAGCAGTACCGTGAACGGGGTTTCAAAAATATTTCGTGCTTATCACTTGTTTACTCTTGGCCGAGCAAAATAGTGAATTATTGCTGAAAAATCATGAATCTAGGGCAACAGGTGCTGCCCCATTTCCTGAAGCAAATGCCACAGAAGCAGAAAATCAAGTGCAGGACATGGGTATCAAAGAAATCAGAACTTAAATGGGGATAGCGGTCGTTGTGGACCTGAATCATTTGGGAGAGACAAATATCGAAATAAACCTCGATATGAATCCAACCGCCGATATGACAACAGGAGGCCTTATAAATCGCTGCCAAGATTAAACTCAAGAAAAGACAGAAATAATAATCAACCATGTGACCGCTGCAGAATCAAGGGTCATTGGGCCCGAGTTTTTCGAACAGCTAGTCATTTAGCTGAATTGTACCAGGCCTTGAAAAGAAAAGAAAGATGATTCTGAGACACATCATGTGACCCACGAGGATACCTTTGATGATGCTCTGAATGATGATATTACCCACTTGGACATTGATGACTTTCTTGGTGGTACAAACTGAAAAACAAAAATGAAAGGATCAGCTATGTCTTTTGTACTTTTACTTATGATATATTTGCCTTATGATATTTTATATTTTGATGTTTTCCCCCCATGTTTTGTATCCTCCGTTATGATGTATTTTGTAATGGTTATATTATAATACTAATGTTTTTATTATTACCTTCTGAAAAGAAATGGATGGCCAAGTCTAAAATGAAATCTGCAATATTTGGAAAAGCAAAAGCTTTTTTTCCCATTTAAAATTGGGAAAGACCGCAATGAAAACTATAATCGTTTATGAAAATTGTATTGAATGATCTAGAAGGGCCGTTATATTTCTCCCTAAAGGGACAAAATTGGCATTCGAAAATGTCCTATATTCTAGCAAGGCTCAAAGAAACTTGCTAAGTTTTAGTGATATTCGGAAAAATTAATATATCACATTAAAACTCTAAATGAGGCAGAAAATGAAAATGTTTTACTCACTCAAGCTCTCAATGATGAAAAGGTTATTAATGAAAAGTTGTCGTGTTTGACATCCGGATTATATTATACAAAAATCTATGCCGGAGAAGTGCATAACCTAGTAGGCCTACACGCTACTAGTGAATTTATAACTTGGCATGAAAGGCTTGGACATCCGGGCAGCCTAATGTTGAGGCGAATTATTGAAAATTCCAGTGGTCATAAATTAAATTATAAAATGATTTTGAATTCAAAAAAGTTTACATGTGTTGCTTGCTATCAAGGAAAAATAATTACTAGGCCATCTTCAGCAAAAGTGCGAATTGAATCCCCTGTATTTTTTGAAAAAATTCAAGGCGGTGTATGTGGACCAATAGATCCACCATGTAGACCATTCAAGTACTTTATAGTACTAATTGATGCATCAGCAAGATGGCCCCATGTTTGTTTATTGCCAACTCGCAATCTAGCCTTTACTAGGCAACTTGCACAAATTATTAAATTGCGAGCACAATTTTCTGATTATCCAATAAAGAAAATACGCCTTGATAATGCTGAAGAATACACATCAAAAGTCTTTCATAACTTTTGCACATCTATTGGTCTTACTATAGAACATCCAGTTCTGCATGTGCATACGCAAAATGGTCTCGCTAAGTCATTAATCGAAAGACTACGACTAACTGCAAGACCTTTATTGATGAAATAAAAACTCTTGTTTCTGTTTGGGGGCATGATATATTGCATGCAACAACACTACTGAAAATCATGCCGACAAGCTATTATAGCTACCCCCTACTGAAAACTGCAAGACCTTTATTGATGAAATCAAAACTCCTGTTTCTGTTTGGGGGCATGATATATTGCATGCAACAACACTACTGAAATCATGCCGACAAGCTATTATAGCTACCCCCTACTCAAATTATAACTAGAAAACAGCTCAATATTTATGATTTTTGGATGTGTTGTACTTCGTATATGTTTCAATAGAACCACCCTAAAGGGAAAAAATGGGACCTCAAAGAATGATGGACATATATGTCGGATATGAATCATCCTCGATTATCAAATATCTTGAACCAACAACGGGTGATTTATTTACTGCAAGATTTGCAGATTGTCATTTTGACGAATCGCATTTCCCGACATTAGGGGAAAGAAGTAATCAACTGAAAAATGAAATTTCATGGAAATTTCCACTTGATATCAGTGATCCGCGTACAAAACAATGTAAATTAGAAGTCTAGAGAATTGTGCATTTGCAAAGGATTGCAAATCAATTACCTGATGCTTTTCAATGTTGCTGTAAGAATCACAAAATCTTACATCGCAACAGCAAATCCACCCGCCAAAATGGATATACCCGAAGGGCAAATTCCAAGTGCTAATGAATCTAATTCACGACAAAAGCGTGGTAGACCATTGGGTTCCAAAGATAAAAATCTACGAAAGAAAAGAATTATACACGTGGATGATGAAAAACCAGAAGAGGTAATAAACTCAACTTTTGGATTTGATGCTAAAAATGTTAATCCAGAAGAAAATGAAATTATTGAAACTTGTTCAACTATATCACTTCTGGAAAATATTGGAACCGAAAATAAACCAAAGTTGATCAAGCATTTGCATACAATGTAGCACTTAAGATGATGAAAGATGAAGAGGATCCTGAACCAAAATCAGTTGATGAATGTCAGCAAATGAATGATCGGGCAAAATGGAAATATGAATTGGATTCATTAAACAAAATAAAAGTATTCGGCTATATAGTCCAACCACCTAAAAATGTGAATTCCATCGGCTAAAATGGGTGTTTCTGAGAAAAAGAAATGCAAATAATGAAATTGCAAGATACAAAGCAAGTCTTGTAGCCAAAGGATTTTCTCCAAGACCGGGAATTGATTTTGATGAAATAAATTCCCCAGTTATGAATGAAATTATTTTCAGGTATCTCATGAGTCTGGCAGTATGAGAAAAGCTTGAAATGAGACTAATGGATGTTGTTACTGCTTATTTATATGGCTCATTGGAGAATGATATTTATATGAAAAAACCTGAAGGGTTTAAATTACCTGAATCTTATAACTCAAAACCAAGAGAAGTTTATTCCATTAAATTACAAAAATCATTTATAGGCTCAAGCAATGTGTCCGAATGTGGTATAATCGCCTCAGCGAAAATTTAATAAAGGAATGTTACATTAATGACCCTATATGTCCTTGTGTTTTTATAAAGAGAAAAATGGGTCAGATTTCTAATCGTTGCAGTCTATGTTGACGATTTAAATTTAATTGGAACTACTAAAGAGCTTGAAAAGGCAGTTGAAAATCTGAAAAGGGAGTTCGAAATCAAGGATTTCAGAAAGATGAAATTTTTCCTTGGCTTGCAAATTGAACATTTGGAAAAGGGTATATTTCTTCATCAATTAGCTTATACCCAAAAGGTATTGAAGCAATTTCGAATGGATTATGCTCATTCGCTCCAATGGGCGTTCGAGCACTTGATCCTGCAAATGATCCATTCAGGCCAAAAGAAGATAATGAAGAACAACTTGGCCAGAGTGCCATATTTAAGTGCAATTGGCGCGTTAATATATCTTTCAAATAGCGCGTGACCTGGTATTGTGTTTGCTATTAATTTACTTGAAAGATTTAGTTCTTTCCCAGTCAACGACATGGAAAGGGATTAAAATGGATTTGCCTAACAGGTCGAGGATACACATTTTTCGCTATCTCCAAGGAACAATTGACATTGGGTTATTATACCCAAAAGATTCTCAACATGAGTTGATCGGATATGCCGATGCTAGATATTTGTTAGACCCACACAAAGTCAAATCTCAAACAAGATATATGTTTATGTGTGGTGGAACACCTATCTCATGGAGATATATGAAACAAACATTAACGGCTACTTCATCAAATCATGTCGAAATATTAGCAATCCACGAGGCTAGTCAAGAATGTATTTGGTTGATGTCAATAAGTCAACATATATTGAAAATTGTGGTTTAATCATTGAACCAAAAATTCCCCTAACGATTTTACTTGAAGATAATTCGGCTTGTATACCTAATTAAAAGGATGTTATATGAAAGGAGATAGGACTAACACATTTCACCGAAATTTTTCCATACCCACGATCTTCAACACAATAGTAAATTGATGTACAACAAATTCGATCAGAAGAAAACTTAGCAGATCTATTGAGGCATTGTCGACCGCGACATTCAATAAGCTCGTGAAGAAAATTGGAATACGATGGCTTCAAGATTTAAAATAATGTATAAATCAGGGGTGAAATAAATACAAGAATATTGTACTCTTTTTCCTTCAATAGGATTTTTCCACAGGTTTTTCTTAATAAAGTTTTAATGATATATATTTTTTGTATAAAGGCATCCAAGGGGGAGTGTTGTATAACAGTCGTTATTGACGGCCCAGTCAGTCAATATCGATGCCTAGTCAATATTGGTGGATGTCTTATCATACAATTTTTAGTACGTTTCTATCACTATGGCGGTAGAAAGGACGATCACTTCATTGTAATCCATCACTTTGAATACAAATCCTTCCTCCATTTCATTACAATACTAGACACACATATATACCACGAATATGTCACAACATTTCGAGGTCTTTTTTTCTGAAAAAATGAATTAGATGCATAGATTTCTTTATTTACTGCTTCCAAATTGGGAGAACTAGAAAGAAAAATATTTTATGTATTATTATCATACTATCCTTATTTTAATTTACATTCATTATTTTTTTATAGATTAATTAATTAAGGGCAAATTTGTAAAATATACAAATTACCTAACAAATCCCCTCAGATTGTTCTATCTACAATTTTGAACTAAACTCATTACATTGGAATAATAACCTGGTATGATCCATCTTCCGTCCTTCATTATTTTTATCTTAAGGTGATATTAATTGATTTCGATTTCCTTTTGTAATCTTCTATGGATCAGAAAAATGTTTTGGATGAATCATTGGCCGCAATCGATTTGATTCATCCCCTCACCCGTGAGAGATTAAGGATACTAATAGCAACATCATATATTTATTCGACATTAAATAGCTCGGAATAACAACTCATTTCATCCTATATGTATCGTTAGTTACTAATTTTATTCATTAATTTTGCCAATTACTAAATGTATTCTTCAATTACACTAATCCAACCCATTTAGTCATTCCGTCCTTAATGCATATAATTAGTATTCTTATTAATGGGCTAACTACACCCATTAAACAAGTAGAATGATCAATATATTATTATGAACCTCCCAAATTCATCTATCCAAATGTAACCAAATAAAATTGTTTAAACGTAACATGATCATCAAAGATAAGTATTTAGTGAGTTAAACAATTATTTTTATTTATACGTGAAATTTTTATTTATAAGTGACGCCTTCACGTATTGCTAAATATATCGAATAGTATTAGTTCATAACAGCACCGGCTAAGAACCTATCTTCCTGTGCTTTTGAACGGGCCCCCAAAACTCATTTATGTTATTCTACAATAATTTAAACATCATACAGTGAGCAGTATATTCCACATACGAAATATCCGTTCATTGAGAGGCTTTTTTAGTAATGATGTAGTTGTGGGCCCCTCTCTAATTGAGAGATTATTGGTCAAAAATAGTGGACCAAATTTTCACTGCCATTCCAAATTCTGACCTCATTTACTTAGTATTTTTTTCTTTTTTCAATTTAAAGTAATATAAAATAAAAAAATACTACTACTACATCAAAATATTACAATTATCACAAGACTTCTTATATGTTGGCATTATCATTGTATAAAAATAACATCAATACTAATCTCGTAACTATACGCTATAACGTTTGTAAACAAATCTCGTTCTATAAAAAAAATTATTAGTTACATCAACCATGAACACCGCATTTACAATGTCTTGTTCTTTTTCTCCGTGCCAACTTTATCTCATTCGTAAAATATATAGCCAGCATTGTGCCACGGAGATGAAATCAAGCAATATTATTAAATGAGCAATTAGCTCAGTTTTTTTTTTCCCATCATTCATGCCAAAAACTTCCCCGAGGGAATCAAAACCCGAAATCGGCGCGGAAAATAGAATAACAATTGATCAAAACCATACTGACTACAAACAGCAAACATAATAGTCTTTAGCTATCCTTAACCTACCAGCCTAAGCAAGAGCAACCAAGTTTCAAATTCATTCAGTAGCTGATTCACTTCAATTCCATTCCTCAACCTTTCCATTGCCCCTAGTGCCCAAGCGAGCCCAGTGATCAGCCTACGTGTTTCTTTCCTGCATTATATAGTGTACTCGGACGTCCCCTGCGAATCTCAATACATCCACAATCGGGCCCATTAGCTCTGGGAAACGCCATGGCGATGCTGCTGGATCTTACAACCATCTAACCACATTAATAGAGTCGCACTCGAATATCAATCTTTACAGAGGGAATCCTTTATCTCTAATTAGTGCCAAACAAACACGATTAATGGCTATGAGTTCCGCTTCTGTTGAATCTGCATGACTAATAAAATCTGATAGGGTAAAAATGACCTCACCCGCATCATTTCGGATCACCCCTCCCACTCCCACCGGCCCGGGATTACCAAGCAATGAGTCGTCAGTATTTATTTTCCATCACTCCAAACCTGGGCATTCCCAGACCAAGCTATTACGAGGGACAGTCCCACTGCTGCTTCTGATCTGATCCAGACTAACAGGGAAGCCGATTGTCAGCTCTCCCATTTGGAAGCTTGTTTCATTCATTGTCGCTTTCCACCACAAGCAGACACACCATTTGATTTCCTCCAATTTCTCATTAGTCCCGGCCTGCCAACTCGTGAATATGATTCCATTTCGATGTTTCCAAATTATCCATAAAGACGCTACTCCAGTCAGCCTCAACAACTCCCTCCTGTTATACTTTAAGCTCGCATCCCACCACCATGCTAACAGGGTATCGATTATGTCTGTCATCACCCATTGCATCTCAAACCAGGATGCAACGCAGTGCCATATAGTACGTAAGAAATCACATCGACAAAAAATATGATTTGTCGACTCTAACTCCTTCCCACAAAAAGAACATAGGGCCTCTAAAGCTTGTAGACAGCCTCTTCTAATTAATATTTCCTTAACCGGGAGACCATTATTAGCCAGCTTCCAAACTAGGACTCTTGCTTTCATCGGTGCCTTAATTTTCCATAGATCCTTCCAAAATCCTTTTGAACTGACCTATCCAAGACCTCCTCCCTTCTCCAGACTGATTTAGTGGAATACCGCTCGTCCCCTTCTTTCAACCAAATTACTCTATCCTCTAGGAAACGGCTTAGATGCACCCGATTTAACACTCCCACGAAGCCATCCCATAATTCCAATTCCTAATCAAACAACGCCCTTCGCAAAGGAATATCCCATTCCCATTTAAAACCGGACCATCTCCCAAACTCCGCTATCTTCCCTACCTTATTTGATGTCAAGGAATAGAGTCCAGGGAAAAATACCTTCAATGGTCTCATTTCCGACACCCAAATATCTTGCCAAAATCGTGTTGATATTCTGTTGCCAACTTGAACTATGAAACCGCCCCCTTGCACCTCCAGTTTCAGCTCGTCCCAACCACCAAAAATAACTCCTCACACCGTCCTTCCCAATTTCACTTCCAGCACTATTGGACTTGCGTTTCCATATTATTTTGCATCTATCACTTGTTGTCATAATGTTAGCTTCTTCCAAATCGCCATCTTCATTTGAGGATAAGAGAGGTGTTAAATCGTTGTGTGTCCCATATACTCAAGCCTCCATCCTCTTTGTGTCTACATAAATTCTCCAACTAATTGTATAGAGCCTTATCGCCCCCTCCCACTCATTCCAAAAGAATCTACGCTTAAGAAACTCCAGTCTTTCTGCCACCATTTTTGGAATTTTAAAAATCAAAAGGAAATATACATGCAAGCTACTTAAGACCGATCTGACTAAGCACACACGCCCTGATTGTGAACGCAAGTTGCCTTTCCATCCGGCCAATTTCATTTCAATTCTGTCCAGCACAGGCTGCTAAATACCAACACTGTTAATTCTCCCTCTAATTGGTATTCCCAAGTAAGTCAGTGGCCACTTTGCAACCCCACACCCGAGCAACCTCGCTGCTTCTCTCACCACTTCATCTGGACAGTTGATGTCAATCAAATTGCTTTTCCCATAATTGCTTTTCCCCAAGGGAATCAATTAACTCAAAAATTATATGCTACAAATGAATCACATTCAAAATTGCTTTAAACTGTCATCCCCATCGAGTATCTCCAAGTCTACTTAATCCAACAACAATTCAGCTCGTTTTTCTCGAATAAATTCTTTCCTTTAAGTGAAATGTGCACAAAAATTATCAATGATCCGAGAACCTCACTAAAGACCGTTAGTACTAATTACTGATCTTCAATTTTTAATTTTCAATCTTTAATTATGAGTGAACCACCGAGTGTCTATTATGTTCGTTGCTTTTTCCATCAAAACCAATTGACACCTAAGGTCCGTTATGTACATAAAGTTGTAAGTGTGGGTTGTAGTTGTGAGCTGCAACTGTAGGGAGTGGTAGGAGCTGTAGCTATCAGTTTTTACATAAGTATTCGGTAGAAGTAGCTGTAGCTTTCATAAATTGTAATTTGATATTGAATTTATAATCCTCTTTTTAGTTGGAAGGAGAGTAAAAACTTCATAAATAATAAATATTGAATTTATTTTCTTCTTTTAAAAGAAGAGTATTGGGGAAAACAAATTATAGGTGTTGAAAATAGGAGGAGGAGTGTTGGGTGAATGTGTGACGAGATTGTTGAAAAAATTGTATAGTAGTTATGGGGGAAAATAGACTATAATACTTAGTTAGAGAGAAAGTAAATAATAGATAATAGATATCAGATTTAGTATAAGGAAAAGTATTAGGGGAAAATAAATTATAGGGTGTTGAAAGTACGAAGAGAAGAATTAGGGGAATGTGTGAGGGAGATTGTTGAAAAGATGGACAGGGGAAGTGGAGGGAAAGTAAACTATAATACTTTTATAATAAATTGATGATTTAATTATTATTCATGTTGTGATGATCGGATTGTGTTTTCATGTCTGCAAGATGATTTTATTCGGTTTGTATTTCATTGATTTCAATATCTTTGAGGGTTGATTCATTTCAGACTATATAAGATTTTTGTGAATTTTTAAGTGTGGCGTATTGAATTTAATTAAAAAGTCTTTAAAAATTTAGAGGTATTTAATACAATTTTTAAAACTTTTTAAAAATTTAGAGATATTCAATATAAGTTTTAAAAAAAAAAGTGTTGTGAATTTGCAGAAACCAAAACTAGAACAATACAAGAACACATAATAGAAAAGACACTGATACAAAATCATTGATTAATCCCTTCAGGGCTCAGGGCAATCCACATATGCACCAAGCACCATACATTGGAATCACCAAGATCTTTCAATCACCACATAGAAAATTAAGAATCTCCAACACTTGGGTTTACCAAGAATTTTACAGAGGAAGGCTGAATTTATTGTTGTTGTTTGTGAGACCAAGGAGATGGTGTATTTATAGTGGATTTCATCACTGAGAAGAAGAAGGTTGAAAATGGGAGTATGAGTTGAGATAATATCTACAAATTAATGAAGTCATATACGAAGTTAGCTGGAATATGGGTAGGGGAAGCAGCAACAATAAATTGATAATGAAGGTAGCAGCTGATGGGTAAGGAAAGATGGAGCTACAATTAATCAGGTAGGTGAGGTAGGTGTGCATTTAAGAATATGAAGCAGACCAGAGTAGTGTTGGAGACTAATGGTTCTGCCCAATGGTGAGTAGATTCACATGGGACCTCATGTGCTTGGGCTTATGCATAAAGTGGTATGTGACACAATTGCCCACATACTCCACATTGGCACATACCGTCACTTATTAAATGGGGGTCAAAAATGGTTCACCATCGCCCTACAGCTTCCTCTCTGCACAAAGCAAAAGGAAAACACCAAGTTAGTCACAGAGAAAAACTAAAACACAAAGTACACAGATCACATAGATCACACAAAGAAGTTAGCATAGAGCTAGCAACACACAGTCTCACATAGCAAAGTTCAACATCGTTAAACAATTCAAATTTTTTCAGATGATAAAGATTTTGTTCCCATGTCAGCCGGATTCATGGATGTATGAATTTTTTTCAAGTTTGATTTCTCCAGATTCAATATTATTTATGTTGAAATGATATCTTATATCTATATGCTTTGATCTATCATGATAAACAGGATGTTTGCATAACTGTATAGCAGACTATCAGAATAGACACAAATTTCATCTTGAAAACCAATTTCAAGCATTAATCCTTTAAGCCATCTAACTTCTTTAAATGCTTCAGTCATTTCTATATATTCATATTCAGTAGTGGATAGTGCAACAATAGATTGTAATTGTGATTTCCAACTAATGCAAGAGCCACACAAAGTAAACACATATGAAGTAGTAGACTTTCTATTGTCTCTGTCATTTGCATAGTTAGAATCAACATAACCTTTTATGCATACAGAATCGGAAGTTTTAGCAAACATTAAACCATAATTAGCAGTATGAATAAGATATCTCATCAACCATTTTACCGCTTCCCAATGAGGTAATCCTGGATTACTCATATACCTGCTTAGGCAACTGACAACATAGGCAATGTCAGGCCTAGTACTTACCATGAGGTACATCACTGAACCAATTGCATGAGCATATGGAACCTTTTCCATTTGCTTGATTTCAAAATCGGATGAAGGGCACATATCCTTACTAAGCACAAAGTGAGATGCAAGTGGAACTGAACCAGGTTTAGCATTAGACATAGAAAATCTTTTCAAAACTTTTTCACATAGGGGGATTGATTTAACACAATAGTAGACTTAGATCTATCCCTAGAAATATTCATGCCAAGAATACATTGAGTATCACCAAAAATTTTGATATCAAAATTTTTACTCAAACATACTTAAATTTCAGATATGACAGACATGGAAGGTGAAATCAAGAGCATATCATACACATAGATAAGCATAAAGAAAGGGACAGAATTTGTATTTTTAAAATTAAGGCATTGATCATGCTCACTTCTACTAAAACCTAAGTCTTTCATGCATTTATCAAATTTCAAATTCCATTGTATAGGGGCTTGTTTTAATCCATATAGAGGCTTTTTCAACAAACAAACATGATTTCATTTGTTTTTATGCACAAAGCCGGAGGGTTGATTCATGTAAATAGTATGATCAATATCACCATGCAAAAAAGCAGTTTTAACATCCATTTGAATCATTTCCCAATTAAAATGAGCAACTAAGATAAGCATTACACAAATAGTTGTAAATTTTGCAACTGGAGCAAAATTCTCAGAATAATCCTTCTTTTTGTGTAAAGCCCTTAGCAACTAACCGAACTTTAAATCTCTTATTATAGTTCCTTTTTAACCTTATAAATCCATTTACAATCAATCACAAAGCAATTATCAGGTTTAGGAACTAATATCCAAGTTTTGTTATCGTGCAAGGACTTTAATTCTTCATTCATAGCACATAGCCATTTATCAGCTTCCTTAGTTTTCATAGCATCCGAATAACGCTTTGGCTCTTAATATTCAATTAGTTCATGCACAGAGCAAGCATAAGCAAACAAAGCAGATTCTTCATATCTTCTAGGCGGTTTAATAGTTCTTCTAGCCCTATCTCTAGCAAGCACATAGTTTCTCAAATCATTTTCCTCATTTGTTGTTCATTAGCATTATCATCAATTTCAGATTGATTATCATTTTCAATTTCATACACTGGAACAAGATCATTTTGAGGAATAACAGCATGCTCATCAATAGGCACATTAGCAAGAGTATGAGCAGGCACAGGAGTATGCACATAGTCAAATTTCTCCACCTCAAATTCAGAATTATCAATTTCAGTCATTTTGCGTGGAAACTCCGCCTCATTAAATATCACATCTCTACTAATGACAATTTTAAAACCAAACACAGATATATCCCAAAGTCTATAGCCTTTTGTTCCATGAGGATAACAA
This sequence comes from Hygrophila difformis, assembly GCA_030278955.1. NCBI lineage: Eukaryota > Viridiplantae > Streptophyta > Magnoliopsida > Lamiales > Acanthaceae > Hygrophila > Hygrophila difformis. The sequence continues at coordinate 58,812,153 of JAOANR010000007.1, read as the reverse complement.
AGAAAAACATATTTTTGAAATCTAGGTGCCAACTTATCATTAGATTGATGAACATATGCAGCACAACTAAAAGTTCGAAGATATGAATAACGAATCATCTTATTATAGAACACGCATCTGGACACTTATCATCTAAGGGAATACTAGGTGATTTATTCACTAAGTGAGCAACAGTCATTAAGGTTTCACCCCAAAATTTCTTAGATAGTCCATTAGGTGACATTATGCTTCTAACCTTTTCAAGAATTTTTATAGTCATTCTTTCAGTTGTACCATTTTGTTGAGGTGTATAAGGCATTGTCCTTTGTCTTTTTATACCAAATTCATCACAAAGAGAATCCATTTGATTATTGCAAAATTCAGGACCATTGTCAGTTCTAAGTATGCCAATTCTTTTTCCAGTATGGTTTTCAATAAAAGTTTTCCAATTTTTAAAGTTTTCAAAAACTTCATATTTATGTTTCATCATAAAAACTCACACTTTACAAGAAAATCATCAACCACAGATAGAAAATAACGATTCTCACCTTGAGTAGGAGTACCAGCCGGACCCCAAACATCAGCGTGTAAATATTTAAGGATTTGAGTGGATTTAATATGAGATGAAAAATTAGGAAAACTCACATGATGTGCTTACCAGCAAGAAATGCATCACAGAAAGAAAATTCAGATATTTCATTAGAACTAAACACATTATTCCTTTTCAGAATTTCCAAGCCTCTTTTACTCATGTGTCCTAATCTATCATGCCATAACATTGTTTTATCACTTTGCACAGAAGCAGATATAGGCATTTCAACATTAGAAACCACATTGTTAACATAGGTAGAACAAATATACAATTTTTTCTTTTTATGGCTTTGAAAACTGTCATTGATCCCTTAATAATTTCATAACACTATTTCCCCATTTTCCTTCAAAACCATCTTCTTCCAAGGCAGAACATGACATAAGATTAAAAGTTAAGGCAGGTACATGCTTCACATTTTTCAAACACACAGTGACACCAGAGTCAAATTTAAGCATAATAGTTCCAATCCCATTTACCTTACACTTTTTATCATTTGCCATCAACACATATTCATTTTTAATTTTATAATCAGAAAGAGATTTTTGTGGGGAGTCATGTGATAAGTGCATCCAGAATCAATAAGTCATTCATTTTCAGAAACAAGTAACACAGAAAGTTCACATCAAAGGAATTCACATCACACATAAAATAGACATCTCCAGGTTCATCACTTTTCATATTATTCGCATAATCAACTTGAGTAATTTTCATAGAACCCGTGCACTCATTAGCATAGTGATCCTTTTTTGCCACAGTTCTAACATTTTCTGTTATACTTCCCTTTGGATTTTGATCTGCCTGGATTTACCATGTCTAAAATTTCCATTATCATTTTTTTAATACAATTTTTCCTTTCAACAGATCTACCTCTTGTATTGAATACTTTATCAGAAGATGATTTAAAATATTTATATGTTTTTAGTTCAATTTCTTTGCTTTTTAAATAACTAATCATAGTATCAAGAGTAATGTTATTCCTAGCATACTTGATTGCATATTTCACTACAGAATAAGAATCAGGTATAGCGTTTAAACGATATCTTGTACTAGTTTTTTAAAAGCATCCATATTATATCATCTATATCAAGAGACAAATCAAGTTTATATCTAAAAAAAAAATTCTAGCAAAAACATTCTTGATGATAAGGAAGATTCAGTATAAAGTTCATTTAATTTATCCCATAATTCTTTTGCAGTTTCACAAAAGCCAACTTTTCTTAACACAGAGTCAGACAAATGCAAATTAATTTGTCAAATTGCAAGTTCATTCATTTCAAAAGCTTCATTAGGATTTTCATTTTTAAAAGAATCATCAATGGCCTTGGAAAGTTTCAAAGTAACAAGAACACATCTCATTTTTATTTTCCAAATAGAAAAATCATTTTTACCATTAAACATAGCAACACCATATGAACGGGAAGACTCAGCCATCTTCAGATTCAGAAATCAACACAAATAATCCCAAAGAGAATCTCACACAGGATCAAACAATAATTCTAAATCCTAACAACAACAGTAAATTCTCAATCCTATAATGGGTCGGATAACCCAAACTAACAGTGTAATTAATTCGAAAACACGTAAATTAAGGAACGATATTACCTGATGATTTCTACAAGAATCCACAAGGGGTTGTTGTGAAATCGTAGAGTATGAACCAAATCAAAATTCAAAATTGACTCAAACAGGAACTAATGCCCTTTGAATCTTTGAATTTGACTAACAATACTAATAGACCACAGACAGCAGCATCTTGTGGAGGGGTGATGAACGGCAGCAGACGGTGGTGCTACGAGCGATGATAACAGCAGGCCTCGACGCCCACATAGTGGTGGTCGAGGTTGAGCAGCGGCTGGGACAGGAGCACATCGGTGGCGCATGGATGATAGGAGTGGCGCCGGATTTCGGGCAAACATGCGGCAAGCGGACGGAGGTGCGTCGGGGGGCGGCGCACGGCAGAGGCGAGGTTGGCGTTTGCTGGAGCAGACAGAGCAGGGGTGGCACTCGATTGGCATAGGAAGGAGAGGAGCGGCGCCGGCGGTTATGGGAGGCAGGGACGACGGCGTCGCTGGGTAGAGGAGAGACTGGCGGCGGCTCGAGGCTCCAAGCGGTCGGAGCACAGTAGCTTCGAGAGTACAGCATCGGTCAGGTTTGGAGAAAAGGGAGGAACGATTTCTCCTTTCACCTTTTTATGACTTATCTGTATTTCAATTTGGATACGTGGGTTTCTGATGGATCGGGCTTCACCAAACAGCTCTGATACCACTGTTTTGAATTAGCAGAAACCAAAATCAGAACAATACAATAACATAGAATACAAAATACACAAAAGACACTGATACAAAATCAAGTGATTAATCTCTTCATGCTCAGGACCATCCGCATATGCACAAAGCACCATGCATTGGAATCACCAAAATCTTTCAATTACCACAAAGAATACCAAGAATCTCCAATGCTTGGGTTCACCAAGAATTTTACAGAGAAATGCTGAATTTGTTGTTTTTTGTGAGTCAATGAGATGGTGCTGAATTTGTTGTTGTTTTTTTGGGAGGCTGAATTTTACAGAGGAGTTGAATCATCACTAAGAAGAAGATGGTTGAAAATGGAAGTAGGAGTTGAGATAAGATCTGCAAATTAATGAAGGCACACAAACATAGACGGGGTTAGCAGGAATATGAATGAAGGCACACAAACAAAGACGGGGCTAGTAGGAATATGGGTAGGGGAAGCAACAACAATAAATTGGTAATGAAGGTAGCAGCTGATGGGTAAGGAAAGATGGAGCTGCAATTAATCAGGTAGGTGAGGTAGGTATACATTTCAGGATTTGAAACAGGCCATAGTAGTGTTGGAGACTAATGGTCCTGCCCAATGGTGAGTGGATTCACATGGGACCTCGTGTGCTTGGGCTTATGCATAAAGTGGTATGGGATACAATTGCCATAAAAGTTTTAGGTATTAATAGTCTATGGATTTTAGTTATCTACATATATTAATGAATTCTCTTCAAAAAAACAACTATACAATGTATCGCCAAACTATCAAATATTTCTTTGAATTCTATACAAAATCAGTCAAACTCTACATAAACTTTATACAAAGTATATCAACTCTAAGAACCCACTTAGTCTTAAAATGATAGTCTTAAAATAATAATAGTTTTAAAATGATGGTTAAAAATAATACTAGTTTAAAAATAATAATAATAATAATAGCTTTAAAAATATATTTAAATTAAAATCGCATATCATTCATGCATAATAATAATATATCGCAGCGGAAATTTAACTTGGGCAAACATGGCCAAAACGCAGGGAATAATTTAAGTCTAATAAAAATGCAACGTTCACAGTATTTAATTTAATTCTCGAGCCCCATTATGCGTGCATATGCTCATGTCATTTCTCCATACTCTGTAAAAGAAAAATAAAATAACGGGTTTTATCAGTATATGAAATACTGAGTAAGTCAATCTCTAACATAACAATAATGGGTCTAAAACTTTAATTAATAAAAATTCACATTTTTACTCATGCACGTTTTATAATATAAAAATGTATTTTGACAACATTGATGATAAGGATTTAAAGGCATGATTCTAAATGCAAAGAGGCGTACACGAATATTAAGTATATAAACTTAAAGCTTAGTTAAAAGGAATTTATTAAATACAGAGAGTTCTAAAAACCATGGGATAAGATATCTATTCTTGCGTAACGAATATTTCGTTCTTTTACTATTGTTTCAATATGATCGAGATCACCGTATTTCGCTAGGGCCCTTATGTCCACTAGCCTTACAGATTACCATTTGCTAGGGCGCTTATGTCCTCTAGCCTTACGCTTGGGCTCTTATGTCCGCAAGCCGCATAATAGAATTATTTCACTAGGGCTCTTATGTCCGCTAGCCATACGCTTGGGCTCTTATGTCCACAAGCCACATAATCAATATTTCACTAGGGCTCTTATGTCCGCTAGTCATACGCTTGGGCTCTTATGTCCACAAGCTACATATCAATATTTCATAGTATCCAACTCGATCATAAATCACAAAGTTTTCAAAATCGCTGAAAGTGTCGCAAGGAAAGTTTTCCATAAATCTCAAGGTTTAATAAGCACACACGTCGCAGATTACGCCTTTTGGTTTCAAAAATTCATTCTTAAGGCGATCACTATAAAATTTACTCAGTATACCAACAACACCCTAACGAACAACTTTCGTGTTTTAAATTTCTCGAAATTAGGTAAGGAAGCAAGTCGAATTTTACAATTTTTTCAAAAGTCAAAATCTGTCAAATTACCGGTAACAGCGTACTGTTTTAAAATCACGTTTTCGACCTAGCAAACGAACTCCAAAATTCATGAAACTTTACAGCCACTTATATGACACAAAAATAAACAAGTTTTATTTGAGGCATTTTATCCGAAAACATTCCGTATTAAATCAGCTTCGCACACTAAGTTAGAATAGGAAAATCTGTCAGAATTTTCGTCTTAAAATGCAGAAAGATCAGATCGGTTTTGAAGGCTCAAACTTTAACGAAAACTCACAAAATTGTACGGACACATTCCTTAGACAGTTAGATACAACGTTTGTTCTTACATCAAAGTTTATTTTCGATGTTATCCATTAGAAAAACGTCAAAGAAGTCGAACACTAAATCCTGTCAGCTTTTTCGGTTTTGAAAAATAACTCAGAGTATATCAGATGTGATTTCGGGGTCCAAACATTGATGAAAATTCTTGAAATTTTGACACAACCTAGATAAGGTGTTAGGAACAAAACTTCAGTTCGGAGTTTTTCATTTCGGATTCTCAAAATAAAAGATTTTGTGGTATTTTAGAAAACGCGCAAAGGTGAGTTTTTGGTGACAGATTTTAGTATTATGTTTAGTTCTCTCAAAACACTCAACCAAAGGACTCCAAAATTGATATGAAAGGTATCAACTTACAGTAGCTAAAATCTAAAGTCTTAGATTTCGTCAGGATGGCCTCCGGAGTCCGCGAACACGTCCAATCTACTCGTTTCTTTCTCTTCGCCCCCGATTGTGAATACAAGAGCGAAAAACTAAAAGTTGGGATTATAAATCCGATTAGGAACCATGATTTAAGATTGAAATCTATCCTTACCACCACACGAAGTCTGAAAATTGTTTGGCCTCGTCCAAATCGTCGCCTCCTTCATCGGGTGGTCTTCGAATGTCCAAGAACTAGGGTTTGAGAGTGGTTTGAGTATTGAGAGGGAGGGTGGATGGTTTTGGGGCTATAAAGGGTGTAAGAATCTGAATTTAGGGGTTAGAATCATCTAAATTTCGTCCATATACCCTTTCCCCCCATAATAGATCAAGTTTCCATAGTAGAGGGTGGAATTATGGTAAGAAATCGCGTGTTTCCATTCTTGTCCGCGTCTATCCATTTAGCTGTTGTGTTGGCTCGGTGTTGGCGCGGTTTTCGAGCGCGCGGCCTGGTCTGAGCCGTGCGTCCGGACTGGGCCGTGCGATCCCGTCGGACCTTTTCTCCTCTCTTTTGAGCTTCTATCCTCCTACGTTCTCGGGTATTACAAATGAGTAAGATTTAGTGTCATTGGTTTATTTTGAAGGAAGATGCTGATGGAATATTTAATTTCGAACCCAATATTTGATGGTATTGTAATGAGAATATGTAATGCATCTAATTAGGTTTCTTCATGTTTGACATGGGAATATGATATGTATTGAAAACATCTTACTTATAGTTGTGGCTGTATAATGTAGACTGTAGAAACAAAAAAAAGAACAAAATATAATGCATAAAAATATAATGTATTTAATATAATGGTCACAACAGTTAGAGCCAATTATTTTTAAGGGTTGTAGAGGGCGGATTCAGAAAAAATTACAAGAAAATGGACGTTTTTTTTTTACAATTTTTCCGATTAAAATCTCTAATGGCCTAGGATTAGTGAGTTTAGGACGGATTTGGTTTTAATTAGCAAACGAAGCGGACTAATATGAGCCAAAAATTCTAAGGGACGGATCGAATAAAAATGACAAGAAATGGATATTTTTGATAATTTTTCCATGGTGGCCTGTGTTTACAGATGACAACGGATCGGAGTTGGATCGGAGAAGGGTAAATCCATTTCCATCCATGAATATTATCATCATCCAACCCCCCATTATCCACCTAAAACTCAACCCAAATCCAATCCACGCATCAACTACGTGTAAAACAGGTGGATTGAGTGAGTAATAGATTTAAAATATGCATAAAGTTTCAATAATTTATATTCAAAGTCCATGTTTAAGCATCATAAAGTCTTGAAAAGCCATACTTGATTTGCTATATATGAAAGCCACGTGTAAACGAGATATAATATCCAAAACGTGGAAGAATTGAACATTGAGAATTAAATGGTCAAACGGGAGAAGTATAAAACATGTTGAGGAGTCCTGATATTAGGAAGATTAAGTCTATAAGTTCTCCCTTAACAATGACGGGGAATTAAGGAAAAAAAAAACAAGAAAATTCAGGGCCTAAATGCGTAGTCACTTCCGTGTCAAAACAATCATTTTACAGCGAAATGGTTCCCATGCTGGGACCTATTTTTCCAGTAGATACTGGAGTGTATTCCAACCATTAGATCACACCTTAAATGAATGGTTGAGATTAGAATAAGGGTTAAATATGTAATTCTACACTTTAATACTAAATAAAGTGAAACTAGGGAAATTATTACTTTCTATACATATTCTTCTCTCAATAATTTCTTCCTACAAAATAATCTTCAAAAAAAATAAAGCAAATCCAAATTTAAAGTTTAATATTTGTTTTTGCGTATCTTTAAAAAAAATTAGAAGAAAAAATTTTTATGTGAGGAGAAGTTGAATTACAACTAAAATATGATATTACGTCAAAAGAGTCAAACATTCTGTATGTAAGTGTTAAACATTATGTTTCATTCACTTTGGCATTATGTCTAATTGTTATGTCTTAAAGAACCGAAAATAAAAGCATGATCATATTTAACATTATGTTCTCAAATGTGTAACATTCTGTTTGCAAGTGTGTAACATTCTGTTTGTAAATGTGTAACATTCTGTTTGCAAATGTGCAACATTCTATTCTTTCTCAACTGTATAACATTTTGTGTGCAAGCATGTAACATTATGTTTGCAAGTATGTAACATTATGTTTGTAAGTGTGTAACATTATATTTAAAAGCGAATAATATTATAACTTGACATTCTGTCAGAAGGGTCAAACATTCTGTATGTAAGTTGTAAACATTCTGTTTCATTTACTTGTTCGCAAGAATGTAACATTCTATTTGTAAGTGTGTAACATTATGTTCTCAATTATATAATATTCTGTTTTCAAGTATTTAACATTCTATTTATAAGTGTATAGCATTATAACTTGAAGTATTTTATATTCATATGCCACTTGAATTTAATTAATAATGAGTTGTCTTATCATCCAATCATCCTTCATTTTAGGCAATGATTACTCATTATTATAACATCATACTGTAAAAGCTTGTAAAAGCTGTAGAGACAACTTTTGAATTATACCTACACAATAAAATAATAAAATATAATAAATTACTTGATTACCCTTATATCATCTAGACCATTGATTCAATAGAAAATAAGATCCAATGGTCAAAATGAAGTCAGTATATACTCGAGGATGTGAACCTAATCGATTTTACAGTAAAAGAAAATTCAGTGAATTTCGTCGACCAATCACTTTTTGTTACACAAAAAGGTTATTCCCATCCCTTTACCAACCCTCGCTCTTCCTTTTGTCCACCGCGGCTCGTCGGCATCACCATTATCGCCGCCTCCGCCGGGTGGACAATCCTTCATCCTCGTCGCTTCCTCTACTTGCCTGCCTTCTTGGCCGTTTTCTCTTTTCTGTGTGTAGATTTACATCTATCGAATCTAGCTATGGTGTGTATTTGAGTTTGAGTTTTTGAGTTGAGTTGTTGAGTTTGGGGTAAATATTTGCTGTGCTGTATTGGAGTTTGTCTACCATCGTTTGCGGGCCATGCAGGAAATGACCCATTACTGCACAACTCAGCCACAACCCACAAACCCACCGCCGCTCATCTTCCGAAAAGCAGACCACTGAACCGGCAAACCCTGAACCCGCCGTCTCTGCTCATCTGGTAAAATCCTAATCCCTCGCCCCTTCTCAAAACCCTAATCCCGCTCCTATCCGCCGCCCCTGGCCGTTATTCGAAAAATGTGGCGGCGCGCTGCACTGAGTATGAGCTTCAATCTCCCTGTTTTACGTCTCCGTGCTAGTGACCTTGTCTTAATTTTGTATGATGAAGAGGAGGCTTGGTAGCTTGCATATTTCTTGATAATGCATGGAAAAATTATGATTTCACCTCTTTGTGTAGGTTTCACTCAACTTATAACCCCATTGCTGGTAAAAAATGATTCAAACCAAGATATCCTCAACTGACACTTGTCAAAAGCCATCAATGACGCCAAAGGCAATTATACACCAAAGATTTGGTGCTAAAGCCTGCTATAAGGTTGAGGAAGTGGATGACGCTACTCATAATGGATGCCCTGGGCTAGCTATCGCACAAAAAGGACCTTGTCTTTATCGGTGCACTTTGCAACTTCCTGACATCTCTGTTGTATCTGGTACCTTCAGAAGGAAGAAGGAAGCTGAACAATCAGCTGCAGAGCTGGCCATAGAAAAGGTGTCTATATGTGTTTGTTCCTGTAATAATTGGTTGTATTCGTTTTTCCTCTTACTATCTGTTCAAAGATTTTTAATACTTAATGTCATGTTTGGACAATTGTTTTCTTCTACCTTAATCCAACAATTAGCTTAGACTGATTTTGTGAATGTGGAGTTGGGTACTCATAGAAGCAACACGAATTAACTTCTGGATTCTGGGCATCACATTTGAATGCTTACATCTCTGTATATAGTAACCATCGAGAATGAATATATAGTTTCCTATATTTTGTGCCTGCAATGAATGCACTCAAGTTTTCTTTCGATCTCATCCATGGTACAACTGGGCCTGTGTAAGGTTTGGAATAGATAAATAGAAGGGTTCACTGGCTCTGGTGGTTCATTTCTCTTTATAATATGGTGAAGATAGATAAGGTTGATACTGTTGGTATAACTTCAAATCACCTCAAGAATAAAATATGTCAAGGATTAGTTTATTCCACACCCCTTCCATGCCACTGGAACTTAAGCTTTTTCACTTGCCAAATGCAAGAACTGTACTCTTAAGTTCCTCTGTTTTTCCCTTTCAATGAAATTTTGCTCCGAGAGCCTTCTCATTTTTTGGTAACTTAAGTCCATTGGTTGGTGCTTATATTCAACTATTTCAATATTTATATGAATTTTGATCCTGCAGCTGGGTATCTGTCAAAAGGAATATAAACCCACTGTTGAGGAGGCTTGGGAAGATTTGGCAGGGCGCCTGTCCTTTCTATTTGCAGACGAGGTAAATGTTATTGGATATCATGAGTTGTGATCGTCATAATATATCTTCTTTTCATGGTTATCTATTCGGTCTATATGAGGTGCATCCTTGTGCCTGTTGTGCTCTTTAGTTTTGTGAACTGATGTCATTGCCTTAAGGATTATGACAGAGCTGTTATGCTCCATCATGGTTTTTCGAGTTGCAACTTATAACTTCAAATGCTGCTTCCTTAACTCAAACCTCCCGTTATCTGTTTGTAAAACCCAGAATGTTATATGTTGTTGTAATATGTTGACACAAGCTATTGCAAGATAATGATTTAGTAGTAATCAAAATCATCTATATAATTTTGTTGTGGAAATCATCGATGAATTGCTACTTAGAGTTCAATTTGTTTGAGTGAGGAAATGGTGTTGAAATATGTTCCTTGTGATAATTGAAAGCTACAATAATCAGTTATGGTCAACTAAAATTTCTTTCCTTTACATTGTTTGCAATCCTCCTGTTTTCTTTGGCAACAATGAAGTCCCTTTCATCTCTCCACCCTCTCAGTGGTCACTCCAAAGCAGCATTGAGAAGAGGTGGCCATTTCAAAGGATGTATTCCAGTTTCGGTGTTCGCTGCTTATGATACTAAGATTAGTAATATATGCAAATTCATCTTAAATGAGGCTGAAGTGAATTCACAGGTAGTGATTCCACTTATTCTTAGGGCTGCAACTAAATTGACTGATTTGGTTTTGAAACCTGATGAACAACTTTCACTAAAGAGGAAAGTTCCATACCCTCTGGAGCTTATATCTTCATTAACCCCCGAACTCAACTTGTGCGAAAGCACTCCAATTGAAGCAATATATATACCTGCTTCATTTCATAGTGCCGTTGAACCTTTGACTCTACACATTGCTGCAACGGATTATTACCTGGATGTTATTGCATGCGAACTAGGCTTGACAGAGGCTTCTGATCTTCTGATTTCCGGGTAAGATATACTTGCATTATAATGTAATTCGAGATGGCGTGTTCATGTTTCTCTATTAATATTTGAGCCTAGTAGCATTTAGTGTTTTGAATGTAGCAAATAGAGGTGATATTGGACTATACTTTCCTTTTGCGTGTGTATTGCATCTTGTAGAATATTTGGGTCAATGGCTAATGAGAAAGAAAGTTTCCTCTGTTTTCCATGGTATGTTCAAATCCTGAATAATGAAATGTTACATTGCATCATCATTCAGCTACGAGAATGTATATTTTGTGGATTTTGTTCATTATGGCTGGTTGGTATATAGGAATTGAATGGTCTTTCCCATGTCCATTGTTACTAAGGGTAATTTATGCTCAGGAATGGTCATTCCTAAATTTAGTTATATTCATTTAAGACATGCACACACACACACACACATAAATATTTTCCGAATATATAATATTTCATAAATCAATATTCCCTTCTCATATAAAATATAAATAACATGAAATTTAATTTATTATGAACTCAACTCATAGCAAACTACATCCACAGAATGACGAATAAACATATGAGTTGAATTAAATATAAAACATGCATGTAAAAATACATAAGTATTTTTAAATTTAAAAATTAAAAAAATAATAATAATGAAATCAACTTTTGAAAAACATTATACTAGTATTTAACAAAATCTAATAATTGTATATTAATACATTCATTACTTTCATAAGTATTTAAATTCAATATTTCAACAAATTATTTTCATTCTGCTTTCATACGATGAGGGAATTAACTTTTTAAATTCCATTCCTTTCCCCCAAGAATCCATTTCTTAGTTAAATCATTCCTTCATTTCAATGAAGGCTTTAAGGGATTGCGTGGGGATTCATTTCACATAAACTATGTGTGCGTATTTATCTTGAAGTTGTGGCCATGATTCATGCTCTACAAAGTGGATGGCATGCTTTACTTTTCATAATGTTGACTTACCATACAATTTGTTTTCTTTACTTAAAAAGATCTTTGGATTTGTAGGACAATTGGCAAGTCTTCCTCGGAAGTAAGAATATATTCATCAGCTCCAAAGCAACATTTCTTAAACCAGTTGTGTGAGTGTAAAACAGAACAACCTATCCACTTTAAAGGGTCTTTAAATACCCGAGCAAGTTACTTTGCTGGTCAGGAAATATATGGTGATGCAATTTTGGCTTCTATTGGGTACACATGGAGGTCTACTGATCTTGGGCATGAATCTGTTTCTTTATGTTCATATTATAGGTACTGGTTCTGTTTGCCGACATTCAATTATGAAGATATTTACTGTTTTTTCCTCCACAAGGATTCTTTTTTAGAGATTTTCTGATTCAGGGTCTTTTAGGAATTTTCTGGTTACTTAGCTTCAATATATTTTGTTTTATTTTCTTTTCTATTTATCAAGGATGCTCATGAACATGATACCCGGTGGGATATACAAGATATCAAGAGAGGCAATACTTACTGCTAACCTGCCTTCAACATTTACAACAAAAAGCAATTGGAGGGGTTCCCTCCCTCGAGATGTACTTTGTGCATTCTGTCGTTTTCACCATTTGTCGGAACCCGCCTTCTCTACTCAAAGTAAATTGTCGGTTTCATCACTAGACATACCTGGATCTGGTAAAAAATTGACAGTTACAGAGTCAACTGAGGAAGACCAACACAATCCGTGTCTTTTGACAGCCCAAGGGAACACAGAGGAATCTACTGAAGCTTTCAATTGTGAAGTAAAGATATACTCCAAGAAACAGCAGTTAGTCTTACAGGGTTCACCACATGAATGGCATAGAAAGCAGATAGATGCTATGCAAAGTTCTGCATTGAAAGTTTTATCTTGGCTGAACATATTTTTTCTAGAACCGGATATGTCCACAGAGAAGTTGAATGTATTAGCAGAAAAATTCAACATTCACTTTACCCCTGTATATTTCTTTAAGGAGTTTGAATTTTGTTGTTCTATGCACAAGAATGGGAACCTGAGGAGTCAGTCTTGCAATGATATTGTGGAGGGAGTGGAGCTGGTTTTGATTGATTTTGGCGGTAAAAGCACTGGAGGTGTCCCATCAAATGGCTCTCTAGCATGTATAAGCTACACTGTTTTATTGTATAGAGAAGATGATGGTCTCAAAGAGCATCTTGAAAGCTGTGAAGAGTTTGAATTTGAGATAGGCAACGAAGCTGTCTTGCCTTATCTTGAATCAGCTGTTGTCCAAATAACTGTTGGTCAGTCTACATATTTTCGAGTTGACTTGCCCCCTGTTGAGTTTATTTTGGCAGCAGCCAGTGATTCTGCTGCAACTCTATCAATGCTATCATCGGGTAAGCCAGCAGTTTAAACATTACTACGAACTGTATACAGATTTTAATGAAAGCCTTATATAGCAGGATGAACACTGAGATGATATTGATATTGATGCTGTTGTCCCATTAGAGAATGTTTAGCATGTACTTCCTTTTAACTAATCAAAAGCTGCTGCATGATCAGATCAACCTTTTTCTCTTCCTAATGCTGTTTTTATAATTCTGTCCTTTAATTTTGGTTTCTTGTGCAGGAAGCTGCAAGTTGGAATACTGTATAACTCTGTTGCGGGTGACACAACCATTAGAAGAGAGAATGGAGCAAGCTCTGTTCAGTCCCCCTCTGTCAAAGCAGCGTGTTGAATTTGCACTGCAGCATATCAAAGAATCTTCTGCTGTCTCCTTGGTACAAGCTTGTATTCTTAACAATGGTTTACAAAGCTGGTATTTGGGGACTTATGCTAATTGCATTGATTTGTAGGTTGATTTTGGTTGTGGTTCTGGAAGTTTGTTGGATTCGTTGTTGTCATATTCTACTTCACTACAAAAGATCGTTGGTGTTGATATTTCACAGAGAAGTCTTGCAAGAGCAGCTAAGGTTTTCAACATTACCCTGCCTTGAGTTTTCTTCTATGGCGTGCTGTTTCCTTGAACTTTTTATTTGATATATTGATGGTTTCTGATTGGGCTAGTTCGGGTAAGAGTAAAAAACTTTAAGTCAATTGATCATGATTATCTTACCATGTTGTTATGTCTTATTAGATGTGTATATACGTTACATATTTATAGCGTGTTGTGTTGATGTATATGAATATTTTGTTAATTAGCATCTGATCTAAAAGCTTAAGCTATAGGGAGATATTTATATTCATCCCTGATCTTTGATGCAAAAACACAAGATTGTATGGCATAGGATAATAGCAAGGGGGGCTCTACATTCTTGACGCATAACAAGTTTCAAGGACTAGCATGTCTAGAAGTCCCAATGCCAACCTCTGCTCAGTGGCATCTTGTGCACCCTTGTTTAGGAACACAAGAAGAGTTACGTCCATAGTCACAAATTTAGAGGTCCTAACGCCAACCGCTGCTCAATGGCAATTGGCATCTTGTGCATCCTTGTTTAGGAACACAAGAAGAATTATGTCCATAGTCACAAATGTAGAGTCTTTTTTAGATAGTAAGTCGTGTCATTTTGCTAAATTTAATTGGTCTGTCTCTGGAGTCAATGTGGACTCACTTGTTTGGCTTTGAAATTAGTCTGTTATGATGTTTAGGGTTTGTGTCTTGTAGTTGGTAGGTAAGACTGGTATGAAGTGTTTTATGATGTTTGGGGATGATTTTCCCATGTGACTTTTTTTTTTGGATAACTATTTTCCCATGTGACTTGGATATATAAAATTTTATGGATATCATTTTGCACTTTTTACTCATTTTGTTTGTGGTAAAGTGGCCACAAATTTAGTATTCCCTCCATTTCCTTTGTTGATGGTCACATCCCCTCACTAAAAACCATCTTCAAACACATTGACATTGAGTACCACATTTTTTAGAAAAGTTGTAGGAGGGTTGTGGTCACCATAGGATGTAAAACTGGTGAACAACTTGAAGGTACTTTTGCCATTGTGCTCAATGGTGCTAGGATTAGTGACATGTGCAATAAGTGGAGCTTGATCAACATCTACCCTTTACATTGATGGGGAGTGTAATGGAATGTGTATAGTTGCATATCACTCAGAAAAGATTAGTGTGGGTCTAGGTGTGTTCTATTGATGTGTATGTGTGTATGACTGTATTCCACATTGTTTCTTGAGTAGAGAAAGGCAAATTACTTTTCTCGCAATGTTTACACCATTAATGTTCTATTTTCCTTTCTAGATTTATGCGCAGTCATGATCTTGATTGCCCACCAGAGCATTTCTGTTGATTTGTCAATCAATTTGTTGATCATAGACTGTTTTAGATGATCAATCCAATCTGATCCTTTTGTGCGAAACCTTTAGTTAGTAAGCTTACGTTAACAACTTATGCTGTATTCTGTTTATACTTTATAATATTAAAGTTTAAGTTTACACTAACAACTTATGCTGCATTCTGTTTTTAAGCTTGAAATTGTCATAAGTTTTTGGAGGCTTTGGGTCAATACGTTTGCAAATATGTCTTGTCCATTTAGTTGATTACATTAGAGTGGTTTTTATTTTGCACCAGATGTTTTATATTCGGCATGTTCAGTTGACCATGAACAAATTCATTTGCAATGTGTTGCTAGTTAGTATGCCTACTTGAAAAGCATTTTGAAGATCTGTGCCTCAATGCAGTCACTGGACTCCAAATTAAACCGATTATTGGAAGCTAAGGATCCCAGTAACAAAATCAAATCTGCAATGCTATTTGATGGGTCCATTACAAACTTTGATTCCCGATTGTTTGGATTTGACATTGCAACTTGCTTGGAGGTAAATTCTTTTTATTGCAAAATATTTCCCAGATATGTTTTCCTTAGATAAACCTGATGATTCAGTTTGTTATGATTTACTACGTGCAAAGAAAGCTTTAGCCATCTATTCATATCTGTTGTGTAAAGTTTATACAAATGAATTTCAAAATTCAGGTAAAGGTCTTGCCTCCTCCTTAATTCTTTTCTTTTTCCATCTCAACAAGAGTGCATCCTCTTGTTATTTAAAGCTCCACCCAGTAATTTGGTTGGCACCTTCTGGGTTTCCCCTGGCAATGGTTTGAAGACTAATATATCTTTTTTTGTTATTGTTACTTGTTAGATTGCAAGTTGCATACTCTTCACTATATCATATATAAGTGTGTTATCATATTGGTGAAAATAGAAGTTGTAAACATTATAGGTGATCGAGCATATGGAGGAGGAAGATGCACACTTATTTGGTGATGTAGTGCTCAGCACTTTCTGCCCCAGGATTCTTATTGTGTCAACACCAAACTATGAGTACAATGTAATCCTTCAGAAATCAACTTCACCTGGCCAAGATGTTCCGGATGAAAAGAATGAGCAACAGGCTTGTAAATTCCGAAACCATGATCACAAATTTGAGTGGACTAGGGTGGAGTTTGAGCAATGGGCATCTGGGCTGGCAGGCAGGCATAACTATGGTGTGAAATTCAGTGGCGTGGGTGGTGCCGGTGATGTGGAGCCTGGATTTGCATCACAAATCGCTATATTCAGAAGGCTTGAAGAAAAGTCGACAGGCTTGGAGTCAATATCAGCAGGAGGGAACCCATATGTGCCCATCTGGCAGTGGAGTATTAATGAAGTCCAACGAACCAACCATGAATGAAGATGTCCTATTTTGGTGCTACGATGATGTGCATTTGCAGTACAGTGCCCTCTCATTTGGAAAAGAATTTGTAGTACAGGGGAAGCCCAACTCATTCATCTATGAACTCTATAACAGATTTCGAATATCCAACTCAACATGAAATGATCAGCCAATCTGCAAATTAGTTGCCCTGCCTTGCCATGCTACCATTTTTTTTAATGGTTACCAATTATCAATGAAAATTAAAATTGATGGAGCATCTTTGTTGATAAGTTTGAAATTTTCAAATCTAGTTATCAAGGTGCCCAATATCCCTTAACATCCGCTGCATCTTTCCTGCAATGTTTGATATTTGAACAGGAAATCTCAAGAAGATCAAGATTTAAGAGGGCCTGACTCAATTGCTTGTAGCAGACGATGAGGTGATTTGATCTTGTCATCTTACTGCTTCAGATACTTGTAAGTTATCGTCTGCTGCCTCATTCTCTCCTCATCCAGCCTTGAAACTTGAAATGAAATTGAAATTGAAATTGATTTGAGTAATGAAGCAAATAGAATAACCGTGCATTGAATTGTCTAGTCTTGTTTTGTGCACCACCAATCTCGGTGATGTATATAACTTGTCAAAGCCCCTTGTTTAAATTGTCGCACTCTACTAAAAATCTACTCCAATTGCTTCCAAAGTGCCGGTTCTTGATCTTCTTTGATTTTTTTTTTTTAAAAAAGAGTAATAAATAAAAAGATTTAAGAATTATTCCAACACTATTTATTTGTTTAATCAACCGAATGGCACTATTATTTGCGTTTGAGTTTAAAATTAGAGATTGGGTTTGAAAAGTTAAAAGTTGGGGAGATGGAGAGTTTAGCGGTGGAGTTTAGAATTTGATTATTTGCCTTTGTTGTATGGGCGAGAGAATACAATACCTTCTTAGCGCCTTGTGTTTTTTTGCCCTTGTGACAGTACTTATGCTTCTGGTAGAAGTATGTTTTTTCTTTACTTTTTTTAACTGTTTGGATATGTTTTAGCAAAAGTAGGCATAGAAGTAAAGATTAGGATTATTAAAAGCACGCAATGTAGTAACATATACTAGTATGCAAGAAGCTGGTTTCAATGCAGGACTTTGGTCGGAGGCTCCAACGAAGATAAACCAAAGAACTCTTGAAGTTGCTTGCTATTCGACCAAACCGAGTCCAACAGCTCTTCTAAGAGATCCAATTAAGTGCATATATATAATATATATATATATATCTTCATACACACCATTAATACCAATAATTACTGGATCAACTGATGAGTCGGTCAACAAGCTAATAAGGGATTTTTGAAAACCAATATAGGAATAGGAGTATTATTAATGAAGATCGAGCATGATTACCTCCCACTCTTAATAAAACCCTCTCATCTCATCTCATCTCATCTCAAGAGTACTGGTACGTGAAATAGGAAAAATCACAACCGGAACCAGTGTCCTTAAAAAACAAATAGTATTACAAACTTATTCAAACAATGCTAAAAGATAACCTTAAATTCTACTTCCTCCGCTCTTTAATATCTGTTTCATTTGCATAGTGATTACTATTTATTAAGTAATTTTAATCAAAATTTTTAATATAGTTACATATGAAAAATGTGCATTGGATTGCGTGAAATGCAGGAGTGGTGCAGATATTAAAGAACGAAGGATGTACTACATTTCAACAAAATAATTGATTCAACCGATGATCAATATAAAACGAAAAATAGCTAGAGACACATCTTGAACAAACTTCGGCTATAATAATTAGAGCAACGAGACACATCTTGAACAAACTTCGGCTATAATATATGTCCAAAATTAGACCCAACTTCTAAAAGTTATCTAAAAATAGTCCTCTGCCAAATAAACTGTTTCAACATATTATTGTTTGCCTCGTCATTTTGTTCTCTCTTGTTTTACTCCCATTTAGCCAAAACACAAACATGAAAATACGGATATGCAGTGGAAGTAAATGAAAAAGGACAGACACCAGCAGGGGTCGCACACTTGATCATCTAACATACTGTGCAGTGCGCTATGATCTGTCTTGGAATTTCCCCAAGTCCACTTCCACTCTGTTGCTGGCACATTGTATGACAACACTTGGCGCGCTTGCTGAAAACCTATACAGGCTAGGAAATGGGTGGTGGAAACCCATACCACAAAAATTACAAAAGGAATAAAGGGGAGGGATAGGGGGCCAGTGGGGAATCGAACCTCCAACCTTCAGGTTGGAAATCAAGGGATTTAACCACTTGGGCTAAGTCCTCATCCCTCAACTCGGTATAATTTGGAAATTGCCCGAAAAGTAATAATAACAATAAATCGGCCACATATATGAAGTAATGTTTAAGGGATTTGGGATGTTCCATTATAGTCTGTCCACTGCCCAAGAAAAACAAAACTATGTTCTAAACCCACTAGTAATTTTGACATCATAATGAAAGGATATCCAAACATGATTGGCAATTAACAGTAATGTAGAATAACAGAGGCCAGTTTCTTTGATTGAATAAGCATGCAGACTCAATCACATATGTTACTCCAATGAAACAGTGACAATCCACAATTTCTTTTTCTGATGGCATGCTCAGCAGATGAAAACATTAGGCACCCTCAGCTAGAGTTCCCTTCGACGTGCTAATATAGAGAACTGCATACAGTACCAAAAAAAATACTAATCAATGAATCCTAATCTGCAAAAAAGTTGGATAGTGTAATAGATCAGATCTGAAGATCATGTTGTTACCATTGTTTCCACGAATGAAGGCATCCCCATACTTGTTCTTCAACTGACCATTTACATACTCCTCTGTTTGTTCCATTGCAATGTTCATGTATCCATCCAGACATGCAAGGATACCTGTAGCATTATTTAATAGAGTTTTAGGATTAATTTACATCAGCATACATTGAAATGCAGCAGAATTGACAATATATGCATTTATATATATACATATGCAGAGAGAGAGGGAGGGAGGGATATGTGCATTTTAGTTGAAGACTGTCCAGTCCACCAAACATTAACAAGAATTTTAACTATTAACCAAACAAAATAACTATTCATTTTACTAATGTGCCAAAACAGCAAGCAAACTCAAATTACAACTTAACTGCAGACATATCAAGAGAATATTATTAGTGGTGTCACTAAAATAATAAATCAAATAAAAATCAAATATAATTTCATTAAATATAATAATCAAAATACTTTCTACAACTGTCATCTACAATCTTAGCTACTTTGGAACCGATTAATAACAATTTCATTTGTAATATTGAAGAGTGCTGCTTTTCCTATAACACAAATTAGAGAATTATTCAAAAAAGTCATTGCAGATGGGGGCACCACAAAATTTTTGAGTGGGTTCACTAAGCCAAACATAAAAGAACTTTAACTTGAAAGATTAATTTGAGTCGTCCTATGCATCCATTAGACACAACATGGATCCGCCCCTGACTACAGAATCCATAAAGTTACATGTATCTCTAAGCAAGTAGAGGATCATATCATAGTATTTCCATGAGTAGTCTTCTGCTTCGGCTTTTGCATTTTTCTTTAGTTAGAGATTTAGTAGTAGTATAGTAGACAAAATAGTAAAGTGTTACCATCAAGCACCTGACACGCATTATACATACACATACAGTACATGACAAATAATCGTGCGCATATGTAAACATATTTGGGTCTGCCTGCATGCATATACACAATCATACTAATCTGTGTTACTAGTTACTCTACTCCTCAAACGTATGTATCACCCTTTAATTACTAATATACAAGCAATACTGTATCATGTTTTAATTAAACTCTTCGTAACACAAGTTAACTTGAATTCAACACTAATAACATGGGAAATGTCCAGTTTGCTCTACTTGAATCCAAATTTTCAGACATGTTAATCATACAACAAAACTCAGTGCTTAATGTTGGACAACATAAAGCAATCATAGTAAACCACTCCATATTAAGCATTAACAACTTACACATGCATTGCACCAACCGCTGAACACAATTATAAATTACATCCTATCATTCTATGACAAAGAAAACAAACCCAGAGACAAGATGCAGCTTGCAACCTTAAATAAGACTACACCATCCTAACTTTGGGATATTACAATATTCCCATAGTCTTCAACTTCCAGGCATGAGATGCTATTGATATTAAGACCCTATAAACACATCGAACTTGGATTTGGCAAGTATGCAACATAACTCCTCAAAGGGTGAGGATGGGAAACATTCACACCTAACATAGCACACCCAATCAACCCAACATTCACCCAGAACACACTCTCGATGCATAAACCACAAGCAACCCATCCGAACAGATTAATTAATTTGAATCATTTGTGGAATATGCTAGTATAATTTTCAGGAAAATACCATGTGCAGTAAGAATACTGGCACAAGATGATAAAATAGGAACAAAATACCCTAACTTCTCCAATATTCAACTTCGTAACTAACTACAAAAAACATCGTGATAACAAACAAAAGTAAAAAAAAAAAAAAATACACAGACAAAACAAAGAACAAGAAAAAACAAGAAGAAAGGCAAGAACATTAATAGCAACAGACCTCTATAATCAACACCAGAATTCAGCTTCACTACAACAGGTCGACCACGTATTGATTTGAGAAAATCTGCAGGAGTTTTCGCTGTCGACATTTTCTCCGCAGCTCCAGACATATTGAAATTGATGGTGCGGACTACAATCATACAGAAAGGAGGAAAGCAAACATACAGTGAGCTTCGCCTCATAACATGAGCAAAAAAGCAAATAACCTAGCTAGCATGAATCACTTCTTCTCAATTGCAAACTCCAGAAAAAGTGAAAAGAAAAATTCACCTAATAATATAACCTGTAATGTAGAGTAGGCAACAACAGAAATCAATTAGAAGCAGAAGCCGGCGAGAATCCGATCGGAGGTGGACGCGGAGGGAGGAATGCGTTTGAGTGATTTGATACTGATTCAAGTGGCTCTCCTAGTCCTCGCTGCGTTTGTTAGTGTATGGAGGATATGATGAACTATGGTTAGAAAACTGGGCTTACTTACCCCATTGGGCCCTCTTTTATTTTATTAATAAAATTAGCCCAAAAGATAATAAATCTTTTATTGATAAATACTCCTTCCGTCTCATTTACTAGTATATTGTTATGTATATATTTGTATCTTAATATAATTTCTATATATGAAATGTATCGGTGTATTCGTGAATATGTATAACTAAAACAAAGAGATAATTGAAGTAGTAATGGATAGAGAATGAAAATTGTAGTATATATTCCAATAAGATTAAGTACATATATATAGGCAGATGCACAGGCACAATTGCCACTATTTAGGATTAAAACAAAATCATTCTCATATCTTCATTGAAGACTTTAGGAAACACAACTTGCAATTAACTAATAATTTAATACGTAGCACTAGTTTGTAATAATTGACTATGTAGATGAAGACATTCACATATATCTTTAACACTCCCCTTGAATGACTTCGATACAAAGAATATGCCTCATTAAAACCTTACTAGATAAAAACCCTCTGGGAAAAAATCTAGTGAAGGAAAAAGAGTACATAATTCTTGTATGTTTACTTCTCTCCCTGATCAAAACATCAGTGAAGATTCTTTAGTTGGCGCATCCCGATACTTTTCACCAACTTCTCGAATGTTGCCGTTGGTAACGCCTTGGTAAACAAATCTGCAAGATTATCAGCTGAACGGATTTGTTGCACATCTATTTCACCATTTTTCTGTAGATCATAAGTGAAGAAAAATTTTGGTGAAATGTGTTTTGTTCTATCTCCTTTAATATACCCTCCCTTCAATTGTGCTATACATGCTGCATTATCCTCATATAAAATTGTTGGGGGTATTTTTTCTTCAGTAGTTATGCCACAATTTTTTAGTATATGGTGCATCAAAGATCGCAACCATACACACTCTCGACTTGCTTCATGGATTGCTAAAATTTCAGCATGATTTGATGAAGTAGCAGTCAAAGTCTGCTTCATTGATCTCCATGAAATTGCAGTACCACCACATGTAAAAACATAGCCAGTTTGAGATTTGGCTTTATGTGGATCTGACAAATATCCAGCATCAGCAAAGCCGATTATTTCATGTCGAGAATCATTTGGGTAAAATAACCCAAGATCAATAGTTCCTTGGAGATAGCGAAATATGTGTTTAATTCCATTCCAATGTCGTCTAGTAGGAGATGAACTGAATCTCGCTAATAAATTTACTGCAAATGATATATCTGGTCTAGTGCAGTTTGCGAGATACATTAAAGCACCTATGGCACTTAAATATGGGACCTCTGGTCCAAGAATTTGTTCACCTTCCTCTTGTGGTCTAAACGGATCCTTTTTTATATCAAGTGACCTTACGACCATTGGAGTACTCAATGGATGTGCTTTATCCATATAAAATCGCTTTAATACTCTCTGAGTATAAGCTGTTTGATGGACAAATGTTCCATTATTTAAATATTCAATTTGCAAACCAAGGCATGATTTGGTTTTACCAAAATCTTTGATTTCAAACTCCTTTTTTAGGTATTCAACAGCCTTTTGGAGCTCCTCTGGAGTTCCAATCAAGTTGAGATCATCAACATAAACTGCAATGATTACAAACCCTTGTCCATTTTTCTTAATGAAAATACATGGACAAATTGGGTCATTTGTATAACCCTCTTGTATCAATGACTCACTGAGTCGGTTATACCACATTCGCCCGGACTGTTTCAGTCCATATAGGGATTTTTGTAATTTGATGGAATACATATGTCTAGGATTTGATTCATATGTCTCTGACATTTTTAATCCCTCTGGGACCTTCATATAGATATCTGTATCTAAATTTCCATATAGATACGCAGTAATAACATCCATCAATCTCATTTCAAGATTTTGATGGACTGCTAAACTGATAAGATATCTAAATGTTATTCCATCCATTACGGGGGAATATGTTTCATCATAATCAAATCCGGGTCTCTGTGAAAACCCTTGGGCGACTAATCTCGCTTTGTATCTGACAATTTCATTTTTGTCATTTCTTTTTCTTACAAAAACCCATCTGTATCCAACTGGCTTTATATTTTCTGGTGTTTTGACAATCGGTCCAAACACATTTCGTCTAGCCAGGGAATCCAATTCAGATTGGATTGCATCTTTCCATTTTGGCCAATCTTTTCTTTTCCGACATTCATCAACCGAATTTGGTTCATGATCCTCATCATCATTTATGATGTCAAGTGCTATGTGGTACGAGAATACATTATCTATGATAATTGCATCTCGATTCCAAACATTTCTGCTTGTGACAAAATTGATTGATATTTCATTATTTTCAAGTTCATTCTCCTCTGGAGCTGCAAGTTCCTGCTCCTCTGGAGCTACTTGCTCTTCAAGAGCTTCTTTTTCCTCTGGAATATTTTCTGTAATTTTGTCACTTTCAATGATTTGTGATCCTCTTTTCTTTCGAGGATTTTTATCTTTTGAACCTGGTGGTCTACCACGCTTCAAGCGTGCAGTAGATTCATCTTTGGCACTTGTAATTGGTCCCTCTGGGACATTAATTTTGATTGGAACATTTGCTGCCGGTATAAGAGATTTTGTTACTCTTTTAGAGTCGCATAATGCATCCGGCAATTGATTTGCAATACTCTGCAAATGTACAATTCTTTGTACTTCTAGTTCACAATCATTTGTACGAGGATCGAAGAAATCTAACGGTGTTTTCCAGTTGATTTCTTTTTCTTTCTTCGGTTGATTTCTGTCTCCCCCTAATGTCGGGAAATGAGATTCGTCAAAATGACAATCTTTGAATTTCGCAGTAAATAAATCACCAGTTAATGGTTCGAGATATCGAATAATCGATGGTGATTCATACCCGACATATATTCCCAATCTACGTTGGGGACCCATCTTTGTGCGTTGAGGTGGTGCAATCGGGACATACACAGCGCAACCAAATATTCTGAGATGGGATATATTGGGTTCATGCCCAAATGTTAATTGTATAGGGGAGTATTCATGATAATGTGTCGGCCTTAACCGCACCAATTTTGCTGCATGTAATATTGCATGCCCCCAAGCTGTCAATGGCAATCCAGATCTCATTAATAATGGTCTGGCAATTAATTGTAAACGCTTTATAAGCGATTCAGCAAGTCCATTCTGTGTATGGACATGAGCAACAGGATGCTCAACTGTTATGCCAATTGACATGCAGTATTCATCAAACCTCTGGGATGAATATTCACCAGCATTATCCAATCGGATATTTTTTATTGTATAATCAGGGAACTGTGCTCGTAATTTAATAATTTGAGCAAGTAATTTTGCAAACGCATGGTTACGAGATGATAATAATGATACATTGGACCATCGTGTTGATGCATCAATTAGCACCATAAAATATTTAAATGGTCCACATGGTGGATCTATAGGTCCACATATATCACCCTGAATTCTTTCAAGAAAACTGAGGCTTTCAGTTCCCACTTTTGTTGGTGAATGTTTGGAAATTAATTTTCCTTGGGAGCAAGCAACACATATATA
Source organism: Hygrophila difformis (assembly GCA_030278955.1). Taxonomy (NCBI): domain Eukaryota; kingdom Viridiplantae; phylum Streptophyta; class Magnoliopsida; order Lamiales; family Acanthaceae; genus Hygrophila; species Hygrophila difformis. The sequence goes on along the minus strand of JAOANR010000007.1, from coordinate 58,786,947 downwards.
ATCATTATGTTGCAGCAATTTTTGTCCCTTTAATGAATGGCCATGACTATTTGTAATAATTCGCCTCATCATTGTAGAGCCGGGATGGCCTAGGCGATCATGCCATATCATATATTCATCAGTAAACCTATGGCTTCCAATAGACCTCTGGCCTATTTTGGGATGATATATATTAGTGGGCCTCTGGCCATTAATAAACCTCTGGTTTATTTGGGGAATATTAGACCTGTGGTCTAAGTGATAATTTTCAATTGTATTTATCTTTGAAAAATACAATCCAGAAGACAGAGCTGGTAATTTTTCCAATATATATTTCTTACCATGTGTGGTATTTGTAATTAATAAATATTCGACATTCTCTGAAGTCGATGTCTCGAGATGATACCCATTTTCTCGGATATCTTTAAAACTTAATAAATTTCTTCGAGACTTGGGAGATAGGAGTGCATTTTTCACAATTAATTTTGTTCCCTTTGGGAAAATAAGGTTGGCTGTGCCAATTCCTTGTATAATATTTGCACTACCACATATTGTGTTTATATTTGTATCTCCCATTTTTAAATTTGAAAAATACCTTATGTCTTTTAGTATTGTGTGCGTTGAAGCACTATCAATAAGACATATATTATCACTTTTAAAATTCCCCATTTTGCTGGAATTAAAACAAGATATAATTAATATTAAAACAAGATTTAACATAAGTGAAATATTACAATACAGAGACAATAAGATAGCACACATACAAAAGTAAAGACAGATACAGAAGTTCAAAGCGTAATAAAAATAATAATACAACATAACAATTAAACCAAATCATTATATAAATCTTCAACTTGAAATTCTGGGATATTGGGCATATTCTCCTCAGAATTCATTCTGTCAACATGGTTTGTTTCAACCACCCTTTTTCCTTTATCCCTCTGGGAATCTTGATAGAGTTTCACCCAATGATCTCTGGTACGACAATTTTTGTACCAGTGCCCTTTTAGGCCGCATCTATCGCATTTTGCTTCTTCATAGTTCTGTTCTTGGACATCACCTCTGGTGTTGCCCTGATTCTGATTACGTGTGTCTGTCGTGGGCCTAATGTAAACATTGTTGCGGAAATGTTTTTTCCCACGGCCTCGGTTATACCCACGACCACGAGGTCTCTGACCCCGGCCACGACTACGGCCACGACCACGGCTGGAAGATTCAGTCACATGTGCCTCTGGCAATGGACTACTGCCAATTGGTCTCATTTCATGATTTTTTAATAATAAATCATTATTCTTTTCAGCCAATAACAAAAACGTAATCAGATCAGAATATTCAGTGAAACCCTGTGCTCGGTATGTTTGCTGTAACACCGTATTGGAGGGGTGGAATGTAGAGAATGTCTTCTCTAGCATTTGTTTATCAGTAATTGTCTCACCACACAGTCTTAATTGTGATACGATATTAAACAGAGCAGAATTGTAATCATTTACTGATTTAAAATCCTGGAATCGTAAGTGTGACCAGTCATACTGGGCTCGGGGGAGATTAATTGATCTTAAATGATCATATCTTTTTTCCAAATTCTCCCAGAGTTCAATTGGGTCTTTGACCGTTAAATACTGTGTTTTCAATCCCTCATCAAGATGATGGCGGATGAAAATCATAGCTTTCGCACGGTCTTGGTTTGAAGCCTGATTATCTTTTTCAATTATTTTTTCAAGACCCATTGATTCCAAATGGATTTCAACATCCATTTTCCAAGATAGATAATTATCTCCAGATACCATCAGTGGTCTGAAATCCTGCTTTGTCAAGTTAGCCATAATAGAATTATTGAAATACAAAATATTACCTCAAAGAAATTCCGGCAGAGCTCCGTTCGTAGCTCGTGCTGATAACGTGTTATGTATATATTTGTATCTTAATATAATTTCTATATATGAAATGTATCGGTGTATTCGTGAATATGTATAACTAAAACAAAGAGATAATTGAAGTAGTAATGGATAGAGAATGAAAATTGTAGTATATATTCCAATAAGATTAAGTACATATATATAGGCAGATGCACAGGCACAATTGCCACTATTTAGGATTAAAACAAAATCATTCTCATATCTTCATTGAAGACTTTAGGAAACACAACTTGCAATTAACTAATAATTTAATACGTAGCACTAGTTTGTAATAATTGACTATGTAGATGAAGACATTCACATATATCTTTAACATATATTGTATTGTTAACGGGAATTTATACTTACTATATTGTATTGTTAACCGGAATTTGTGAGTATATGATAGTACAATCTACAGGAAAATTTATTTGGATAAATGAGACATCAAAAAGTAATAACTATGAAATTGTAGTTGGGACAGATGGGGTCCCATTATAAATGTCCTACTTACTATTTTTGAATGTCTCATTACAAATGTCTTCTTTCTATAAATAGAAATAATTTTCCCCTCCAACAACTTTGTGGATATCATGAGTCAGGACGTAAACCGAGCCCCCTATAATATATAATAAATCATCCTAATAAACAGCGGTTATTATTGTAGCATTAATTATTGTCGATCGATCGGATTCGATGATTTCAAGTCTCTTTTGCATGCCATTTGCATACATATATAAAAGAAGTCCCGAAGCCTCCGATCGATCCGGCACCTGAAGAGCAACTTTCTTTCATTTGAGGATATGATCTCTGGACGGACCGCACGCCATGGCCATGGATCGAATCCATTCCTAATTAATTACTAGCTACTAGTAATTAATTAGGATTGTCTGCCCCAAATTAAAACTCTCGCGAGGGGAGGTGCTACAGTCCAGTCCTCATGCGGCCAACATTTTCCTCCTCCCCACATTTCCAACAGTACGTACCCTTCCACTTCCATTCCTCCTCTCTAGAAATGTTTCTTCTTCTCCTCGTCCGCGCCAGTCAAGTAGACTAATTGATCGTCTTCATCATTTTCTCATCCAATCTTCCATAAATTGTACTATGTTGCTTTCATTCATTGTTGCTTCAACCCCATAATGTGATATTGTCGTTGGCTGTCAGATAGGTGAATCCCATCTAGTTATACTTCTAATGAGTGGAATGCGAAAAAGAATCCGCCGCATACTAAAATGACCAAAAACTAGTAGTACTTTTTTGTAGTCAGTGTAGATAGATAGTGTGGATGAATAATTTGAACAGTATTTATTGACTTGACAGAATTGGGCAGAAACATGTTCTTAATCTCAACATCGTTTGGGTACTTACTGCTGCTCATACCACATCTCCATCGACCATAGTGTCTGTCTTTGGATCAGCAAACACATTTTAAGTAGAGAAATCTGCAGGTCTACGGGACCAACTATGAGCTTGTCGTATCATCATACCAAAAGTTTGATGCCCAATGATATGCAGCAAACTACAAATATGAATGAACAATAAATATGGTTCCAAGCACTATTATGATTGAGCCCCACACCTAGTCAAAAATCAAGTTGAAATCAATTTAACTTGTAATAATTGTTAAACAACGGATAGGAGGGTCTCACTACACCCGTTTGTGAGAATGAAGGCTGAGGGTAAGTGAAATAAATTAATCCAAAGATCAGTGTCAAATTACAACAGACACAGTATGGCTTTGAAATGAAAAAATACGAACGTTACAGAGGAGGAGAAGGAGGAGAAAGGACAAGCACAAAGAATTGAATTACCTTCTTAAACAATTTTTGTGAAAGCCAATCTTCAAAGCTCGAACTCCATTCTAAAGCAATGTTGGATATTTGGCGTCAAGAAAATCTCTCAGGGTCTTTGCTGTTTTGTGGCCCCCCATCAACTCAGCGAGCTTATCCATCGGAAGTAGCGCAAGTTCTGCAAGGCTTTTACATCCATCCATTATTGACCGGTAATTGGCATCACTAACCCCTGGTAGTCGTCTAAGCAACTCAATAGCTGACGTGTTGAAATTCTCAGCCCTGCCAACACAACAAAATAAATAAGCAGAATTCAACTTAAAAAAGAAAACGAAAAAAAAAAAAAAAAAAAAAAAAAACAGAAAGAAATATAACATCCAGAGATTCAATCATACATACAGTTCTATATATTGAGAGAATATGCTTAATTTCAACTCAGAATGAACTTAATCCTATATCAAATCAAGCTCAAAAAACAAATCAAATTCAATTATTATTTGAGCCAAAGTGCCCGTTCAAAGACATTGCAATTTATTAAAAATGTTATTTTAAAAATTAAAAATATACTATTTGAGTTTGAATTTGACTTCAGGTCATTTAAGATGAACAAGCTAAATTTGAACTCGATTATGTACCATCAAAATAATTATGCCAAATTTGAATAGAGAATTTGGGTTCAAAAACCAAACTAGCTGGGTTAAATGTTGTCTATATAATTGAGCTAGATTCGGCTGGTTGAAAACTCCATAGCATCAAGACAGGGCAAATTTTCAGTTGCCTATGTTTAGGTGATTACTAGTTTGACCCATTACTTCTACGGCAATGGGCATTGATCCTTTAAAAAGGGTCAAAGCAGATAGATGGTTATCTCAACAAACATTTTGTCCAACTCATTGATCCTTTAAGGAAAACATGGCTACAGCCTACATGTTTCTCTCCGCACCAGCCAGAAGCCATTATCAATTAACAGGCAGAAAAGTGTTACCTGACATCATTTTCGACAATGCCATCCTCTGATGGAACACCAACTCGAATTGCTTTATCTTCATCTGGCTCATCCTGGTTTGCTTTAAGGGTAGTGAATATTTCAGCAGTAGCATGTAAACTACGAGACCAGACAATACGAAGCCGAGGGAAATGAAGAACGAGCAATGACAACTTGGAAATGATACTGTTTGGTGTAACATCATCACCTATTTCGCTTGCGGACTGAGAATAGAAAACAACTGTTTCATTAAAAACAATTTGAAAAGTATACGCAGGTCAATTTTGAATATCGAGATGAAAGGAATTTCACTTGTTACGAACCTGGAACGAAAAGCTTTTATCTTGTGAAAACTCAATCAGGAGAACAGGTATTTGATAGTACCGTGACATCATTTCCACCTGGTGAAATAAACGACCTGATGAAAAACTGCCAAACAGGTCCTGTATGCTCTTCCGTTCCACGCATATCAATGGGGAAAGAATGTAGTCCCCTACCTCCAGTGTCACTGGTATGACACGCATGCCTTTATGATGGAGTACATTTGGGAGGCTGCTCATGAATTCCCTCATGTCCACTATAATCTATAGAAAAATAAAAAATAAACATAAAAATAAACCAACTTTTCTTTTTGTCAACATATTAATTTGTAGTTAAATGACAACTTTGGCAATAGTTGCTGCAGTATTGCATTCACCAACCTGCATTTCCTTCTCTGTTTCTTTCCTTCCACCAGCTTTTCTAGTAATAGCATTTTGGGCAGAGATTGACTGTGGCTCGGCAGAACTTGCTCCTAAAATCTCCTCGTCCTGATTTTGAATCAATGCAACCGCCAATAATTGTAAAGAGCAAGAAATGATTTAATAGACAAAATTACAGTGACCTATTAAATGAAAATGATCGGAAGTTTAAGCCTGCTTAGGTTATTGAAAAGTCCCAACTCTCTTGTACAGTCCATAATCAACAAATTTGTTGCTTCATGTAAACAATCGTGTTTTCCCTTTATTCCAATTAACTCTGTCGTCAAGCAATATTGAAGGCAATACTAAATTATAGATTAAGTAGATGCTAGACAAGATGGTCTTTCATGACCAAAAGGTTTTGAGGAAATTTTTGTGAAAGAATATTTATTTTGACTCTCGTAAAGAATGTGTTCCTCAACTTCCACGATACTACACAATATAGTTACAGGAGTCCTAACCCAAAACACATAATATTGCTGGAAACCAGAGGTATTTCCATAATATGTTCTTTTTATCCAGATTTATCTTGTAATTAACGACACAACACACACACACAGGCATTATATCATCTATCATGAAATAGACAATTTTTGTTAGAATAAGGATTAGAGTTTATATTCCATGGAGAGAGATTATAGCATTTCGAAACAGCTTACTCTACCTTAAGAATCTAATAGTTCAACAGAAACTAATTTATAAGTCACATAACACAATTCCAGAACTTATATTTGTTATTACCAAAGACCCTTCTAAGTTGGCTTATATGCATTCATACTGGCTCCTGAAAACTTGAAATAGTGACATAGATATAGTTGCTGGCCCATGAATTCGCTCTAGGACATAAAAGCACAAAATAATTTCAATGCTGGACAGAATATACAAGTCTTCAACATCAAGCGAGAAAAATATAAACATGAGGCAACTAAGGGATATTGTCCAATTATATGAAACCTAACAACACAAAATGAAATGCAGCAAAGCATAAGAAAAGAGAGTAAGATGATCCCAAATGATTATTACAAGGCAAAATAGAATGATAACGAACCTGAGTGACAGGAATCATCATCAGAGATTTCTGCCTGATCAGGGATTCAAATGCTCCATTTTCTCTTTTTACACTTGCCTCATATTTCCGAACCTCTGTAGATTCTTCATAAAATAGGAAATACACTTTTAAAGTTTTGCTGGGATTTTCAGCTTTGTAAACTTCAATTTCTCTGACAAAAGCTGTGTCAGGGTGGTATACAATTATGACAGCGGGCTGTAAAATATCGAGAACACTCTGATCACTCTCCAGGGCATGGAAATGAACTAACTGGTTGATATTTTCTGCTTCTTGATCATGCTTTTGAAGAACCATTCGATCAGAATATATATTTTCAGGTGCATTCCCAGTCAGGTCACAAGCAAATGACTGGTTCTGATCATTTATTAGGCCTTCTTGTTCTAAGTGAGGAATTTCAGGTTGAATATTGGTTTCAAATTCAGGACCAGACTTATCTCCTATGTTTCTTCTATTTCTTTCACTTCTCTTCCCTTTACCACGTTCATCATTGACCCCACCTTGTTTGACCTCCATATCCCCTTTGGCTTGCTTACTTATTTCATATGCTGCAGCCAGCAATGCATCATTTTCTTGTTTATTTATGCTTGTTACTTCACTTTTTGTTCCAGAAACAGTGGTAACAACTCCATCAAGGATTCCAAAACCCTTGGGTGCTTTGTGTTTGGGTTTCTTTTTGTTGGATTTTGGTAACGATTGCAACTCCACTTTACTTAGCAAGTATTTTTCCCATTCCTCTCGCATGACCTTCAAAAAGACAAATAATAAGGGTGTACATGGACAAGTGTGATACTGATATGAAACAAACAACCAGTTCAAAGAGACTATGGGTTCGTTTTTTAGACCCTCAAACAATTTTCTATTTTTGCAGATGTTTCTTACTGAGAACCACTTATGCACACCAAAAGCTGTTATTTGACAGGTAAAAAATTAGAACCTAGGAAGACAGCTAATATGAAAAGTAAAAGTAAATATCAAAGATATCCATTTTCTAAAAAAACCTTATGCTGGCCTTTTGCAATGCAATCTTGAAGCTGCATACAAGAGTATTCATCCTTGCATGCCACAAGAATAATTCCATTTTGTTCACATTCACCTCCAAGAGTATTTTTCTTTCTTTCCTCTTGTATCTCCATCAGAATATCCTGCCATAGATTAACGAATCACAAAACAGTGGATACAGTTCAGCATAAATAAATACATAAATCCGTTCAGAATTCAACGCATTGTACCTACTGGCATCTCAATGCCATTGTGCATATGACATGGACTTTAAATGTCGTTTTAACATAAAAATTAATACCCACCCAAGAGTTTAAGATTAACTTCTTTACATTTCTAACCAACAAGAAATTTAAGAATTTGAAAGATAAAGAACTCACTCACTCACACGCAACACTTTCCATTTGGGTGGTTCCTCCAAGATTTCCTCCAAAACAGCTCCACCATTTTCAATTTTTGAAGATTCTACACCTATTTGAAGAAACATTAGCTCAATGGAGAATTTGGTAATAGCATGTTGAAATGGTTCTTATACACTGACTTTCAGTGCTACAGAGCCATCCAATGATAATAAATCAAAAGACCATTTGTTTCAATTTATATTTGCACATTGTAGGGAAAAGATATCTCAGAGACAGAATTCACCATTCCTATCCTTATTCTTTTCATCTAATTTTCTCTTCTTGGTGGACGCAGTTTTGTGCGGTCCAATTGTTTTTCCACTATCCAATCTACCAAACTGATAGACCCGCTTCTTTGCATATTCAAAGATCTTGTAACTGGACTCGGCAAATATCCAAACAGATCGAAAACTCTCAGAGGCTCTCAGTGAGTCCAGATATTTCAGGTAAGTCACTGCATCATACCTATGAAAACAGAGCACTATAAATAACTGAGAAAACCATACAAATGTTTAAATGTCAGATGGTAAGCAAGGTCATCTTTCTTCTTTATATCAGTTACTAAAACCTCACAGCTCCAAGAAAAAAGACAAATTCAACAGGTCTTTCGAACAGGAAAACCTGCCCATCACAACACTTAACCATCACAAGATCAACGAATTATAGGGAACAAAGGATTGTGCTCAGAAAGATCAAAAGATGGAATCTGCGTATTAGTTATAACAGCACTCAATCAAGATTCAAATTGTTTATACTATTGTGTAAAAGCTGCTCTAGTTCACTTGATAGGAGGGGCCATTCACAGAATAAAATTAAACTCTACTTTTGCCCTAAATCTAATACATATGCACTTTCCCATAAGCCATTACCATCACATGTGCTTAAGCTGCATTCCTTTCATATAGGCACATAATCCTTCCCAATTAAGCACTTCAACCATAGTCAATACATCGTCATTTTGAGTTTTGACTAACCATTACTCAAATAATAGAACCTCCCTTTAACAGAGAACGCAAATTAAGAAAAAATAAAAATCTTGACTTTTGTATAACTCCTTTCTTTAGGTATCGGATATACTACATGTTAAGAGTATCGATTAAGAGTATCGACTACAGAGATCTTGACCTTGTTCTCAAATTATTCTTACGTATAGATCTTCAGCTCCATAATTATAGAAACAGTGAACTCAAATATACTCAGTTGCATACTAGTATATTATAACTTCAAAGCCTGTGAAATTCATCAATCCACCGAATACTGTTGCTTCTAAATGTTGCTTCTAAAACCAGAAGTACTTCTACGAAATATTGCCTGATTACCTTGTTAGATAATCCAACAACTTCCGCAATGTCTTCAAATCAGACACAAGTTGCTTTGTCCTCTTCCCTAGTGTATGCCATATAGGATCCAACTGCCTCCTTATGATCTCATCAAAGGACTTGAACAAACCATTCTCCACAGTCAAGTCCTCTATGTCAACCTTATTTGTTTTCCTCATCTCTTTCAAGCATGCATCCATCACTTCAATCACCGCTTTCTGAATGCCAATCATGTATGAAGACATTGGTACACGAATGTCTATAACCTCGGGTGGGTCCCTTTCCAAATCTTGAGAAACATATACCTGCATCCACCAAAGGTCATAAATTAAGAACATCAATAAACGAAAGGAATCTGAAAGGCACTAAACTCCAACGCAAATGCTCAATATGATGAAAGTTCAAATTTGCCCAAGTAGCCCATACACACAAAATTCCTGAACTTCAATTAGGTACTAATTTCACCTGAAATCTAGGCCACAGATGGAGCTTGCGGAGAAAAAGGCACTTGAGGGTCCGTTCGGCTTTAGCAAAACCGGACACCATAGCCTGGGGGCGTTCAGAGAAGGCTCGAACATAGAGCGAGCGGTTCGAAGACCGCATAATCCGAACAATAAACGCCTCGGTTGATGTATCCGATAGCGAATGCGCATTGAGGAGGATAATCCCGGCAACAGAGGTGGTCGGCAGGCGTTGAGTGAGCAAATCAACGATCAAAATCCTAGCAGTGATGAAGAATATACCGCCGGAGGCGTATAGGGAGAGGCGTTGTTGGAGCGGGAGGTCGGAGGTGATGGAAAGGAATTGGGAATCGATAGAATTCTTCTGAGGCGCGGAGGCATTAAGGATAAGGGCGGAACCCTGGGAAGGGTCGTGGAGGGTAAGGAGGGAGGAGATAAGCTTGGGAAGAGCGAGGCCGGCGGAGAGAACGACGAGGCCGCCGGTGGGGTCGTCGAGGAGGTCAGCGATTATATGCTCGTGAAACTGTACCATGATCGGCGGCGGGAAGTTTAACCAGCGGGAAGGGTTTTGCCTTTTTGCAGATTGTACAGTACTACTAATACTTATGAAGTAGTACTATTATTTGGTGGAGAGAGAAAATTCAAACTGGAGAAACAACGGTTCACGTGCGGTTCGCCCTTGGCAGTTGGCATCAATCGTAGTACAAACAGACGGTTTGGAAGCCTGCGTATTTAGGAGTATATAGCGGATTCAATCAGCATATTTTTTTACAATTCTCCCTCTGAATCTGGTATCTGCTAGCTGATCTGCTGACTCCCAAACATTCTCAATATAAGTAGTGATTTTTTATGTTTCTTGTTTAGTAGTAGTATTTATTAAATTAAACTTCAGTTAAGGTTAATTATTTTGGCCTGAATATTCATTCATTCAATATGGTGCCGTGCAGGAACAGAAGACTCCAAACAAATTATGATGATGGGTAGTGTCTAATCCACTCATCAGTTGTCAATTGATGATTTTGGATTGGAAACCTATACTACTACTCCCTAATCATTGTTTACCCGGCCATGTGGTGTGTTGAGTATCTATCTATCTATTCTATCCCACATACTGGGTGTGTTTGGTTGTTAGTAGAATATAGAGCATATAGCGGATTGAAGTAGCATATCCTCTCACAATTCTCTCTCCGAATCTGCTATCTGCTAGCGGATCCACTGACTCCCAAACATCCCCACTATATACTCCCTCCGTACCGCGAAAGTTGACGCGTTTCTTTTGGGCACGGTAATTTATGTAGTGGGGTTTAATGGTTAAAGTGTTGTGGGTATTTGTGTTTAAAATTTTAATGAATTTTCACTTTACTTATTGTTTAACTTTGACTTAATATTATCGTAATGATTTAATTTTAAAAAAATATTCAAGTGTGGTTGTTAGAATCGTCTAGGTGTCTAGTTTTAGAATTATATTTTATATAATTTTTATTTGTACCTATTTTGAGATATGGAGAATTAAAGAAATGTAAGGGATTTTTGTATAGAAAAATAAAAGTGTATTGGGAGTTGTGCAGAATATGTAAAGTAATTACTTTTAATGGGTTTTTAGAAACCATTAAGATTCTAACTATATTTATATTAATTTAATTTATCTAAAAAGCGAAACGTGTCAAATTTCGTGGGACAGCTCAAAAAGGAATACGCGTCAACTTTCGCGGGATGGATGGAGTATATATTATGAGGCTCCCTCCCTCCCCTTGGTTTATATTGATTGGGGCTAGTTACTTCATATATTGCCAATTGGATTAAACATCGCTATACATATATATATATATATACTAGTGGCGAAAATGTGCGATGCACAGCGTAATGAGGACGTACAATTGCCCATGGAGAAAAAAAGAATAATTATATATAAGTGTACGTAGGTTCCCATCTACAACAATTTTTTTCCATAGGATTTACTAATAGTAACATATATCTCATTCCTATTTCTGTACTTTTCTTTATCACCACCAACATTACCATTATCATCCTTCATGCAAGGAAAAACTAACTAAGGCCAAACAATAAAGCATACAGGAATATTACAACAGAACTACAAGTTCTCATTGGATTTCACTCGAAGATAAACTAACAAGACATACCTAAGCAAATAAGCCTTTTTCAACTGCCTCCCAGCTGCCACAAAACTTGCTTGCTTGAATTAAAGACCAAAGGAATCACGTATAGTACTGTAAGATATAAACAAAAACCTCCCCTAAATTAAAATTCAACAAAATAAGCCAAGCCAAGCACTTACATATAATATTTAATTGAGAGTAGTGAAAAGCATTGCCCATGATACAACTTATGGGCTATTGAAAGAAGTAAATTCAATTTAACCCATTTTTCTTAATATAAGAATAATCTTCAATCTCGAGTACAACCAGTTGTGTAATTGCCATGGAGTGTAAAAGCAAAATGTACCATCAGGACAAGTACTAAGTCAACATTGGCTACAAGTTTTCTAGCATGTCCAGAAGATGTTGTTTTAAGAACCTCCAGCTCAAATTCTGCAAGCTGTAAATGTATAACATCAAGAAACAGTAATTAACAGATCCTACGGCAACAATGATGATATAGAGCATCTCCCATTAGCCAATAGTAAAATGTACTATTAATGACTCCAAAACAAATAAAACAGAGCAAATCAAATACCATAGAGAATAAATTTGAAGAACCTTTTCATGTTTCTGTCTTCAGTGTAATCTGAATGTTCAGTTTATTGAGGCAGAAAACCGTGTCAATAGAACACAAAAGCACAGAAGATATTGGTTTACTGGAAGATTGTTATTTCATGCTTTTACTGGAATGCTACAAAGATATTGGTTTTAACTAAACACTCTACAACTGAAGAAAAGATATGGAGTATTAATTTACCCCTAGACAGCAGCGCTTTCCTTTCTTGCTGCGCCATGGGACTGTCCCCGATAGTGTTCTGTCGAATGAACTGCACGACACCAAAAGCAAAAAAAAAAAAATGTAAATAAAAAACTAAGCACATCTCCCACGCGCAACCAACCACTGATGTTGCCAATAATGTTATCAACAAAACAAAAACAAAAAATGGCAACAAAACAGCCCACGAAATGGAGAAAGCTGTATAAATTGATAAGCCCAAAAAGTTATGCTTCAGGATGCGCGGGGCAAAAATGATGGAAATGAGGATAGTAGTGTACTAAATTAAAACTAAACCAATGATAATATGGGCATGTACCATTAGATCCTTGTGGCGAAATAAATTGGCATCGGCCCTCCGTTTTCCCCGGAGGGGAAAAAATAGAAGTAAATCATAGCAAATATGTAAGGTAACCTCGCAAGTCAACAATTTGTAAAAAGAAAAGGGGGAATACCTATTTGTGGGAACTGATGCATGGCAGAATCGCAAGGAAACCAAATTTCCCTACACACAAACTCACTATCACAAATCACAACAAACCAGACAAGAACCTAATTTTTTGCTATCCACATTTATAGATAAAGCAACAAAAAAAGATTTCATCAAGATTAGCCTTTACCC